>JAYKKM010000138.1:0-218164 GCA_035772405.1 Chrysogorgia sp. JL179-B06
ATCGACGATTAAATACAAGGCATCCGAACGAGCAAATTACAAGAAATCATCGAGCAAATACCAGGCATTGACGAGCAAATACAAGGCATTAGCGAGCAAACAATACAAGGCATTGACTAGCAAAATACAAGGCATTGACTGGCAAATACAAGGCATCAACGAGCAAATACAAGGCAATCACGAGCAAATACAAGGCATTGACGAGCAAATACAAGGCATTGACGAGCAAATACAAGGCACCGCCTAGCAAATACAAGGCATCGACTAGCAAATAAAAGGCATCGACGAGCAAATACAAGCATCGACGAGCAAATACAAGGCATTGATAAGCAAATTACACAGGTATCGACGAGCAAATACAAGGCATCAACGAGCAAATACAAGGCATCAACAAGCAAATACAAGGCATTGACCTAGCAAATACAAGGCATTGACTAGCAAATACAAGGCATCAACGAGCAAATACAAGGCATACGAGAAATACAACGCATTGACGAGCAAATACCAAGGCATCGACGAGCAATTACAAAGCATCGACGAGAAATACAAGGCATATGAGCAAACAAAGGCATCGACGAGCAAATACAGTGTCATTGGACGAGCAAATACATGGGCATCGACGAGCAAAATACAAGGCATCGACGAGCAAATACAAGGGCATCGACGAGCAAACACAAGGCATCGACGAGCAAAATACAAGGGCAATGACGAGCATAATACTGGCATAACGGCAAATAAAGGCAATCAACGAGACAAATACAAGGACTGACGAGCAAATACAAGGCATTGACGAGCAAACACAATGCCATTGAGAGCAACTACAATAGCATCGACGAGCAAAATCAGGCATCGACGTGCAAATAAAGGCAAGGCATTGAAATGCAAATACAGGATTGACGAGCAAATACAAGGCATTGAGAGCAAATACAAGGCATTCACGAGCAAATACAAGGAAGGCATTGACTAGCAAATACAAGGCATACGACGAGCAAATACAAGGCACCGCTAGAAAAATACAAGGCATCGACTAGCAAATACAAGGCATTGACGAGCAAATACAAGGCATCGACGAGCAAATACAAGTCATCGATAAGCAAACACAAGCATGACGAGCAAATACAAGGCATCAACGAGCAAATACAAGGCATCAACAAGCAAATACAAGGCATTGACTATCAAATACAAGGCATTGACTGCAAATACAAGGCATCAACGAGCAAATACAAGGCATTGACGAGCAAATACAAGCATCATAACGAGGCAAATACAAGGCACTGATGAGCAAATACAAGGCATTGCGAGCAAATACAAGGCATTGACTAGCAAATTACAAGGCATTGACGAGCAAATACAAGGCATCAACGAGCAAATACAGGCATTCACAGAGCAAATACAAGGCATTGACTAGCAAATACAAGGCATTGACGAGCAAATACAAGGCACCGGCCCTAGCAAATACAAGGCATCGACTAGCAAATACAAGGCATTGACTAGCAAATACAAGGCATTGACTAGCAAATACAAGGCATTGACTAGCAAATACAATGCATCGACGAGCAAATACAAGGCATTGACGAGCAAATACAAGGCATTGACGAGCAAATACAATGCATTGACGAGCAAATACAAGGCATTGACGAGCAAATACAAGGCATTGACGAGCAAATACAAGGCATTGACGAGCAAATACAATGCATCGACGAGCAAATACAAGGCATTGACTAGCAAATACAAGGCATTGACTAGCAAATACAATGCATCGACGAGCAAATACAAGGCATCGACGAGCAAATACAAGGCATTGACGAGCAAATACAAGTGATTGACGAGCAAATACAAGGGATTGACGAGCAAATACAAGGCATCAACGAGCAAATACAAGGCATCAACGAGAAATACAAGGCATTAACGACCAAATACAATGCATTGACGAGCAAATACAAGGCGTTCACTAGCAAATACAAGGCATCAACGAGCAATACAAGGCATTGACGAGCAAATACAAGTGATTGACGAGCAAATACAAGGGATTGACGAGCAAATTCAAGGCATTGACGAGCAAATACAAGGCATTGACGAGAAAATACAAGGCATTAACGACCAAATACAATGCATTGACGAGCAAATACAAGGCTTCACTAGCAAATACAAGGCATCAACGAGCAAATACAAGGCATTAACTAGCAAATACAATGCCTTGACGAGCCAATACAAGGCATTGACGAGCAAATACAAGGTATTGACGGAGCAAAATACAGGCATTGACAAGCAAATACTAGGCATCAACTACAAATACAAGGCGTTGACTAGCAAATCAATGCACTGAAGAGCAAATACACGGCATTGACGAGCAAATACAAGGCATTGAGGAGCAAATACAAGGCATTGACTAGCAAATACAAGGCATTGGCGAGTAAATACAATGCATCGACGAGAAAATACAAGGCATCGACGAGCAAATACAAGGCATTGAGTAGCAAAATACAAGGATCGACGAGCAAATACAAGGCATTGAACGAGTTTACAAGGCATTTACGAAGCAAATACAAGGCATTGACGAGCAAATACAAGCCATTGACGAGCAAATAGAAGGTTTCAATCGAGCAAATACAAGGCATTGAATAGCAAATACAAGGCATTGACGAGCAAATACAAGGCATTGACTAGCAAATACAAGGCATCAGACGAGCAAATACAAGGCATTGACGAGCAAATACAAGGCATTGACGAGCAAATACAAGGCATTGACGAGCAAATACAAGGCATCAACGAGCAAATACAATGCATCGACGAGCAAATACAATGCATTGACGAGCAAATACAAGGCATTGACGAGCAAATACAATGCATCGACGAGAAATACAAGGCATTGACTAGCAAATACAAGGCATCGAACGAGCAAATACAAGGCATCGACGAGCAAATACAAGGCATTGACGAGCAAATACAAGGCATTGACGAGCAAATACAAGGCATTGACGAGCAAATACAGGCATTGACTAGCAAATACAAGGCATTGACGAGCAAATACAAGGCATTGACGAGCAAATACAAGGCATCAACGAGCAAATACAAGGCATTGACGAGCAAATACAAGGCATTGACGAGCAAATACAAGGCATCAACGAGCAAATACAAGCATTGACGAGCAATAACAAGGCATCGACGAGCAAATACAAGGCATTGACGAGCAAATACAAGGCATTGACGAGCAAATACAAGGCATTGACGAGCAAATACAAGGCATTGGACGAGCAAATACAAGGCATTGACGAGCAAATACAAGGCATTGACGAGCAAATACAAGGCATTGACGAGCAAATACAAGGCATTGACGAGCAAATACAATTGCAATCAACGAGCAAATACAAGGCATTGCAAAATACAATACAGGCATCAACGAGCAAATACAAGGCATCAACGAGCAAATACAAGGCATTTGACGAGCAAATACAAGGCATTGACGAGCAAATACAAGGCATTGACGAGCAAATACAAGGCATTGACGAGCAAATACAAGGCATTGACGAGCAAATACAGGCATTGACGAGCAATAAAGGCATTGACGAGCAAATAAGGCATCAGGCAAATACAAGGCATTGACGAGCAAATACTGCATGACGAGCAAATAGTCAACGAGCAAATACAAGGCATTGACGAGCAAATACAAGGCATTGACTGAGCAAATACAAGGCATGACGAGCAAATAAAGTGACGAGCAAATGGCATGACGAGCAAATAAGGCATTGACGAGCAATACGGCATTGCCGCGAGCAAATACAGCAGCAAAGGCATTGACGGCAAATACAAGGCAACGACGAGCAAATACAAGGCATGACGAGCAAATACAAGCATTGACGAGCAAATACAAGGCATCAACGAGCAAATAAGGCATATAGCAAATACAAGGCATTGACAAAATACAAGGCATTGATAGCAATAAATGCATCACGAGCAAATACAAGGCATTGACGAGCAAATACAAGCATTGACTAGCAAATACAAGGCATTGACGAGCAAATAATGCATGACGAGCAAATACAAGGCATTGACTGAAATACAGGCATGACGAGCAATAATAAGGCATTGACGAGCAAATACAAGGCATCGACGAGCAAATACAAGGCATTGACGAGCAAATACAAGGCATTGACGAGCAAATACATGCATTGAGAGCAAATACAAGGCATTGAATAGCAAATACAAGGCATGAGCAAATACAAGGCATTGACGAGCAAATAATGCATCACGAGCAAATACAAGGCATTGAGAGCAAAATACAAGGCATAGAGCAATACATTGACGAGCAAATACAGGCTCAAGCAAATACAAGGATAGCAAATACGCATTGACGAGCAAATACAAGGCTGACGCAAATACAGCATTGACGAGCAAAATACAAGGCATTGAAGCAAATTAGGGCATTGACGAGCAAATACATGCATGAGCGCAAATCCACGGCATTGACGATCCAATGCATGACGAGCAAATACGATAGCAAATACAAGGCATTGACTAGCAAATACAAGGATGACAAATACAAGGCATTGACGAGCAAATACAAGCATTGACGCAAATACAGGCATCAACGAGCAAATACAAGGCATATTGACGCGCAAATACAAGGCATTGAACGAGCAAATACAAGGCATCGAGCAAATACAAGGCATTGACGAGCATACAAGGATCACGAGCAAATACGGCATTGATAGCAAATACATGATTGACGAGCAAATACAAGGCATTGACGAGCAAATACAAGGATCCAAGCAATACAAGGCAAATACAAGGCATTGACGCAAATACGCATAGGCTCAAATACAAGGCATTGAGCATACAAGGCATTGACGAGCAAATACATTGCATCAGAGCAAATACAAGCATGACGAGCAAATACATCATTGACGCAAATACAGGCATTGCAAATAAACTCATCCGCGCAAATACGGCATTGACGGCAAATACAAGCATCGACGAGCAAATATTCCGCATATTCGACGAGCAAATACAAGGCATTGACGAGCAAATACAAGGCATTGAGCAAATACAGCATAGCAATACAAGGCATTGACGAGCAAATACGCACAGCATACAAGGCACCCGAGCATACGATGACGAGCAAATACAAGGCATTGAGCAAATACAAGGCATTGCGAGCAAATACAAGGCATTGACGCAAATACAAGGCATTGACGCAAAATACAAGGCATCTAGCAAATACCGGCATTGACGAGCACCCAAGGCATTGATAGCAAATATGCATTGACGAGCAATACAAGGCACCGGCAAATACAGGCATTGACGCAAATACAGCAGACGCGCAAATCCAGGCATCGAGCAGCAAAAACAGCATTGGAAATACCAAAAGCAACGAGCCTACAAGCAAATACAAGGCATTGACGAAATTGCACAAATACCCATCTGCCAAATACAAGGCATCAACGAGCAAATACAGGCATTAACGAGCAAATACAAGGCATTGACGAGCAAATACAAGGCATTCAATAGCAATCCAAGGCATCAACGAGCTACAAGCATTAACGAGCAAATAAAGGCATTGACGAGCAAATACAAGGCATTAAGCAAATATGCATCAACGGCAAATCACAGGCATGCAAGCAATCATGCATAACGAGCAAATGCATTGAATGCAAATACACATCAAAGGCAATACAAGGCATTGACGAGCAAATACAAGCATTGACATACAAGCATCCAAGCAAATACGGCATCCCCAAAATACGGCTTGACGAGCAAATACAAGGCATTCAGCAAATACAAGGCATTGACGCAATACAGGCATTGACGAGCAAATACAAGCATTGACGAGCAAATACAAGGCATCCGAGCAAACTACAATTCATGACGAGCAATACAAGGCATTGAGATAGCAAATACAAGGCATGACGAGCAAATCCAAGCATGACGAGCAAATACAGGCATTGACGAGCAAATACAAGGCATTGACGAGCAAATACAGGCATGACGAGCAAATACAAGGCATTGACGCAAAATACAGGCATTGACGAGCAAATACAAGCTTGTAGCAAATACAAGGCATTGCCGAGCAAATACAAGGCACGAGCAAATACAAGCATTGACGAGCAAATACAGGCATTGCTCCAAATACAGCATTGAGCAAATACAGGCATTGACGAGCAAATACGGCAACGAGCAAATACAAGGCATCGCGCAATACCCGGCATTGATAGCAAATACAAAGCATTGACGCGCAAATACAAGGCCGATGAGCAATACATGCATTGACGAGCAAATACAGCATTGAGAGCAAATACAAGTACCGCAAATACAATCGAACGAGCAAACCAAGACGAGCAAATACAAGGCATTGACGAGCAAATACAGCATCAGCAAAATACAAGGCATTGACTAGCAAATACAGCATTGACGCAAATACAAGGCATCAAGCAAAAACCATATGACTAGCAAATACAACGAGCAAATACAAGGCATTGACGAGCAAATACAGGCATTGACGAGCAAATACAAGGCATTGACGAGCAAATACACAACGAGCAATGATTGACGCAAATACAAGGCATTGACGAGCAAATACAAGGCATTGACGAGCAAATACATGCCCGAGCAAATACAAGGCATTGACGAGCAAATACAAGGCATGACGAGCAATACAAGGCATCCGAGCAAATACAAGCATCAAGCAATTAGGCATGACGAGCAAATACAAGGCATCCCATACAGGCATACTCAAGCAATACAAGGCATTGACGAGCAAATACAAGGCATTCGCGCAAATACCCATTGAGAGCAAATACAAGGCATTGACAGCAAATACAAGGCATGACGAGCAAATACAAGGCATTGAGCAAATACAAGGCATTGACGCAAATACAAGGCATTGACGAGCAAATACAAGCACGAGCAATACAAGGCATGACTAGCAAATACAAGGCATCACGAGCAAATACAAGGCATTGAGCAAATACAAGGCATTCACATTGATCCGGCAAATACAAGGCATCAAGAAAATACAGGCACCTCAAATGCATTGAGAGCAAATACAAGGCATATCCAAATACATGCATCAGAAAATACAAGGCATTGACTAGCAATACAGGCATCACAAATACAAGGCTGATAGCAAATACAGGCATTGATGGCAAATACAAGGCATTGACGAGCAACCCAAGGCATTTAGCAAAATACAAGCATTCTCGCAAATACAAGGCATTGATCGCATACAAGGCATTTGAGAGCAAATACAGGCATGACGAGCAAATACAGGCATTGACCCAAATACAAGCATAACGCAATTACAATGCATGACGAGCAACCAGGCATCTACGCAAGACTCAAATACGGCATTGATCAAAATACCAAGGCATTCCCAAATACAAGGCATGACGAGCAAATACAAGCATCGACGAGCAAATACCCCCATGCATAGCAAATCTCAAGGCACTGAAATACATCCATTGACGAGCAAATACAAGGCACCCAAATACAGGCATTAGAGCAATACAAGGCATTGACAATAATACAACATTGAGAGCAAATACAAGGCATTGACGAGCAAATACCGGCATTGATCAAATACAGGCATGACTAGCAAATACCATCATCGACGAGCAAATACATTCATCACTATAAACCCTTTTCATTCAATACAATTCCAAATACATTGACGAGCAATCCATATCTTCCACCCATTCCCAAATACATCTTACACATCCAAATACAAGGCATTCGAGCAAATACAAGCATTGACCAAATACAATTGACGAGCAAATACAGGCATCACGAGCAAATACAGGCATTATCTCAAATACAGGCATTTGACGCAACCAAGGCATTGACGAGCAAATACACCAAGCAAATACACTGACAACAAATCCAAATTGACGAGCAATAAGGCATTGACTAGCCAAATACAGGCATTGACGAAAAATAAGGCATTGACGAGCAAATACCTTCATTGACTATCATAGCATCACTACCAAGGCATTAAATCACTACCCTCATTACTCCCATACAATGATCCAAATACAACTACCCAATTCTGATCCCAAAACATCGAGCAAATACAATCATCCAAATACAGACAAGCAAATACATCAACGAGCAAATACAATCATTACCCATCAAGGCATTCTCATATACAAAGGATCACCAAATACCCCCCATAAATCGCAAATACAAGGCATTGACCACAAATACAATTGACGAGCAAATAAAGGCATACGAGCAAATACAAGGCATTGACTAGCAAATACTCCCTTCAACCCAAATTCCAAAAAATATCTCCATCAACCTCCACCGCCATTCCCAGCATTCAATCTTCTCAACCCTTAAATCTTCTCCCACATCATCTATCACATCCCTTCCAAACACTCAAAACCTTCACACCCCATTACAAATCCCCCATCCCACCCACACATCTACCCCACATCCAAATCCCCCCCACAACCTTCAACCCTTCAATACACTCCCACCCTTACCCCCTCTCCCCCCCTTCAAAACCCCCACACCCTTCAATCTCTCCACCCTCCATCTCTCCCCACCCTTCAATATCCCACCCACATCACCCTTCACATCACCCCCCCACAATCCCCCCCACCCTTCCAATACCCCACCATCCGACCCACCCAAACTCTCCCACCTCCACCCATTCCTCACCCACCCTTCAATCTCACCACCCTTCAAATACACCCACCTCCAATCACAAATCATCACCCCCACCCCCCATCAATACCCACCCCTTCACCCTCCCCCCTTCAATCCTCCCACCCAATCCCCCACCCACCCCTCAACCCACCATACACTCCCCTTCAACTCACCCCCAATCCCCCCCAAATCACTACCCCCCCAACACTACCCATTCACCTCACCCCCCCCCACTCCAACCCCTTCCCACCCCTTCAATACCACCATCACACCCCACCATCCACTCCCACCCTTCCAATCCACCCACCCCCCAACACCCACCACCAATATCTCCCCCCCACACCCCCCCACACATACCCACCATCCCCAACCACCCAATCCTCCACCCTTCCAAATCCACCCACCCATACACTCTCCCACCTACAATCTCACCACCCCACCATCCACCATCCCCCACCCTTCAATCTCCCCACTCATCCCCCACCTCAATACCCACCCTCAATCCACCCCCTCCCCCCCCACCCCTTCATCCCCCCCCCCCAATCCCAAATCACTCCACCCCTCAATCACCCACCCTTCACCCCCCCCCTTCACCCTCTCCCCACCCTTCAAATAACCCACATTCTCACCCATCTCTCCACCCCACCACCTCTCCACCCACCCTCATCACCCATCAACACTCCACCCTTCAACATCTCCCACATCTTCCCCACCCTCAATCACTACCATCCCTCATCCCACCTCAACTCTCCCCACCTCCCTCCCCACCCTCCAATCTCACCCCCTTCTCACACACCACACATCCCCAATACATCCACCACACCATTCAATCCTCTCCCCATACTCCCATCCCCCCACTCACCACCAAATACCCCCACCCCCCTTCAATCACACACCCCCATCCTCCCACCCATACCCAACCTCAATCTCCACCTCACCACACCTCCCATCATCCCCCCACAACCCTCAATACACCCACAATCAATCCCACCCACATCCCACCCCCCATCATCTCCCCACCCATCAAATCCCCACCCACCTTCACCCCCATACCAACCCATCAACCCACCCTCCAACCACCATACCCCCCACATAACTCCCTATCCCCACAATCACACCCCCCCATAATCATCCCCACAATACACTCATCCCCCACATCCACCCCAATCAATCACACCCCCCCCAACCACCCCCCCCCCCACACCCTTCACCACCCCCAAACTCCCCCCACAATCCCTCCCACCAACTACCCAACCCCTCAACCCCCCACCCATACCACCACCTCACACACCCCACCCTCACCACCCCCCACCACCCCCCCCACCACCACCCATCCACCCTCCCACACCATCACCCCAATCAATCCCACCCACCCATCAATCCCCCCACCCAACCCCCTCAACCCACCTCCCACCCCAAATACACCCCCAATCCCCCACCCACCCAATACACTCCCACATCACCCCCCCCCCCCAACCACACCCCCCACCCCCACCACATCCCAATACTCACCCACCACCCCCACCATCATCACCCACCCCCCCCTACCACCCCCCACATCACCCCACCACCCCCACACCCAATCATCCCCCCCCATCCCCCACCCCTCCACACCCCTCAAATCCATCACTCCACCACCAAATCCACCCCCCCCTCCACCACCATCTCCCACCCCCCCTCAATCCTCCCCCCCACCCCACCCAATCACTACCCCCCAACACCTCCCACCCATCCACCCCACCTCAATCTACCTTCAATCTCCACCCTCCATCCTCTCCCCCCTTCAATCAACCCCACCACCCCTCCACCCACCTCTCCCCACCATCTCTCACACACCCACCTTCACCTCTCCCACCCAACCCTCTCCCACCCTTCACCCCACCCCATCACACCCACCCACCCAACACCCCACCACACCCACTCCCCACCCCAATCTCCCACCCAAAATCCAATCTCCCCCCCCAATCACTCCCACCATCAATCTCCCCACCCTTCAATCCCTCCCACTTCTCCCCCCACCCCAATCTCTCCCCCCTTCAATCCACCACCCATCCACCCATCAATACCCCCCTTCCCCCAATCACTCCACCCCATCCCACCCTCCAATTCCCACCTACCCCATCCCCCACCTTCATCTCTCCCACCAATCATCCCACCATCCCCATCCTCCACCCTTCAAATCACTCACCCTCACCCTCTCCCACCCATCAATCCCCATCACAATCCCACACCTCTCCCCCTCTCCACCCCACCCATACCACCCACCTCATCATCCACCCACATTTCCACCTTCAATCCACCCACCATCACTTCCCACCCACACTCCCCACTTCCATCCCCACTCCTCTCCCACCCTTCAATCATCCCCCACCTTCAATCACTCCCACCATCATTCTCACCCTTCCATCCCCCCACCCCACTCTCTCCACCCCCATCCACCCTTCCCACCCTCTCCCCCACCCTTCCTATCTCACCCACCATCACTTCTCCCACACTCCATCACCCCCATCCATCCCCCTAATCCAACCCCCACCCCCAATACACCCCCACCCCCTTCCACCTCAATCACCCCCCACCTCCCCCACCCTTACACCTCCACCTTCACCCCCTACCATCCCTCCACCCTACAATCTCCCACCTCACCTCTCCACCCTTCCACTCTCCCCCCCCCTTCAACCTCCCCCCACCCTCTTACTCTCCCCACTTCAATCCTCCCCCCACTTCCAATACTCCACCCATCATCCTCCCACCTCAATCTCCCACCATCCTCTCACCCACCACTCTCCCAATCTCACTCACCCTTCACTCTCCCCCCCCCCTCATCCACCCCCCCCACCTCATCTCTCCCACCCATCAATCATCTCCCACCCTTCTCCCCTTCACTCTCCCCTTCAATCTCCCCACCCTTCAATCACCCTCCCCACCCCCCCCCTTCCCCCCCCACCCCACTATCCTCACCCAACCCCTTCCCACCCTACACCCCAAATCCACCCCCCAACCCCCCTCTCCCTTCAATCTCCCCCCCAATCTTCCCTCCCATCAATCACTCCCCACCCCACATCCTCCCACCCCTTCAATCACTCCCACCCTTCATCTCCACCCCTTCTCCCCATCTCTCCCCACCAATCCCCCCCACCCTCTCCCCCACCTTCAATCCCCCTTCCCCTCACCCCCACCTCAACTCTCCCCACCCTTCACATCCCCTCTCCACACCCCACCTTCAATCCTCTCCCCCCTTCAACCTCTCCCACACCCCTCCCCTCACCCAATCACTCCCCCCACCCTTCAATTCTCACCCTTCACTCCCCCTCAATCTCCCCACCTTCAATCCCCCCCCCTTAAATCCCACCCACCCATCACTCACCACCCCACACCCCCCATCTTCTCCCCCCACCCTTCCTTCTCTCCACCCCCTCAATTCTCCCACCCTTCAATCCCACTCCCCCACCCTTCAACCTCCCCTTCCCCCCCCCCCTCATCCTCCCCCCCCCACCCTTCAATCTTCCCCCCACCTTCAATCCTCTCCCCACCCCTTTCAATCTCTCCACCCCTTCAATCCTCTCCACCTCCTCCCACCCCTCAACCCCCCACCATAATCCCCACCACCCCTCCCCCTCCCCTCCCACCCTTCAACCTCCCCACCCTAATCATCTCACCCCTTCAATCCTCTCCCCCTCAATCTCCCCCACCCCTTCAATCCCTCCCCACCATCCAATCCTCCACCCTTCACTCCCACCCCACTCTCACTTCATCCTCCCACCCTTCATCCAACCCTTCAATCCCTCTCCCCCTCCCTCCCACTCCAATCCTTCCCCCCACCTTCATCCCCCCACCCCTATCCCCACACCTCCCCCACCCTTCCAACTCCCACCCCACTCTCTCCCCACCCTTCTCCTCTCCCCCCACCCCTTCCCACTCAATCTCTCCACCACTCTCCTTCAATCTCTCCACCCCTTCACTCTCCCCCACCCCCCCACCTCAATCTCCCCCCACCTCACACTCCACCCTTCCATCTCCCATCCACCCCCCACCCCTTCAATCTCACCTTCACCACTCCCACCCTTCAATCACTCCCACCCCCATCCCCTCAATCCCCACCTTCCAATCTCCCACCCTTCAATCCTCCCACTCCCTCCCACCCCCACCTCCCATCCTCCCACCCCCCCCAATCTCTCCCCCCACCCCCTCTCCACCCCTCCACTTCCACTCCACCACCCACCCCTTCATCTCCTCTCCCACCAATCTCCCCCCCACCCTCAATCCCTCAATCTCCCACCATCCTTCCCTCTCCCACCCTTAAACCACACCCATCCATCTCTCCCACCTTCATCCACCCCACCCACCCATCAATTCTCCCACCCCTCCAATCATCCCACCCTTCCAATCTCTCCCCCCCTCAATCACTCTATCCCACCCATCCACTCCTCTCCCACCCTTCACCCCCCCTTCAACCTCCCCACCCTTCAAATCTCCACCCACCTCTCCCACCATCACTCCACCAAATCTCTCCCACCCTTCCACTCCCACCCTCCCTTCCCCCCATCCCTCCACCCCTAATCTCTCCCACCCACCCACTTCAATCTCTCCCCACCTTCCAATCCACTTCCACCCCACCTTCCAATCACTCCCACCCTCATCCACCCACTCTCCCACCTTCAATCACCCCCCCTTCACCACACATCAACCTCTCCCCCACCCTCATCACACCCTCCCCACCCTCAATCACTCCACCCCTTCCAACTCCCACCATCAATCCCCCACCCTTCATCTCCACCAAACTCTCCCCCCTCTACTTCCCACCCTTCAATCTTCCCCCCATTCAATCTCTCCCACCCTTCCCACCCCCTTCCCCCCCCCTTCCACCCACCTCCCCCCTTCACACCCTCTCCACCCACCACCCACCACCCCCAATCACCCCACCACAATCTCCCACCCTCCCTCCCCCCACCCCCCTAAATCAATCCCACCTCAATCCTCTCCCCACCTTCAATCCTCTCCCACCCCTCAATCTTCCCCCCATTCCCCCCCCCACCCCCACCCTCACCCCACCCCCACATCAATATCTCCACCCCCCATCCTCTCTCCCACCCTTCACCCCCACATCCCCACCCTTCAATCTCCCCACCTTCACTATCTCCCACCCCTTCAATACTCTCCACCCTTCAATCTCTCCCACCCTCACCCCACCTCCTCTCCCACCCTTCAACTCCCCACCCCCCAACACCCCTTCATCCTCACCCCACCACCCATCATCTCCACCATTCCCCACCAATCACCCCCCCACCCTCCCAATCTCTCCCCCACCTTCCAATTCCACCTTCAATCCACCCCTTCCATCCCCACCCTTCTATCCAATCCTTCCCCCACCCCCTATAATCCTCTCCACCCAACACCCCCCCCCCACCCTTCCCCCCCCATCATCACTCCCCCCACATCCCCTCCCCCCCCATCACCCCCACACACTCCCCCCCCACACCTTCCACCCCCACTCACCCACCCTTCAATTCCTCCACCCTTCAACTCCCACCTTCACATCTCCCCCCACCCCCTCTCCCACCCTTCCCCAACCCCACCAATCTTCACCCCTTCACCCTCTCCCACCTTCCCACCCCTCCCCCCACCCCCCCCCCCCACCCCCCCCCCCCCTCCCCCCCCCCCCCCCCTCCCCCCCCCCCCCCCCATCTCTCCCCACCTTCCACCACCCCACCCCACCTTCAATTCTCCACCAATCTCTCCCACCCTTCATCCTCTCACCCCCCACCCTTCAATCACTCTCACCCCTCTTTCCCACCCCTTCATCTCTCCCCACTTCATCTTCCCCCACCCATCCCCCTTCAATCACTCCCACCTTCAATTCCACACCCCCATCAATCCCACCCACCCTCTCTCCCCCACCATCCCCCTTCCCCCCACCCTCATTCTACCCCATCTCCTCCACCTTCATCACTCCCCCTTCAATCAACTCCACTCCATCCCACCCCTTCTCCACCCTTCACCCCCACCATCACTCACACCCTTCAATCTCACCCACCCTTCAATCTCACCCCACACCCTCACCTTCCCACCTCCAATCCTCTACACCACCTTCACATCCCAACTTCCATCCCCCCCCCCCTCCCCCCCCCACCCCTCCCCCCCCACCTTCAACCCCTACAATCCTCCCCCCCTCAATCATCCCCCACCCTTCATCACTCCCCACCTTCAAATCCCACCCCATCCCCTCTCCCCCCAACAATTCCTTACCATCCAATCACCTCACTCCCCACCATCATCAACCCCACCACACCCCCACCAACACCTCCTCCACTCCCCCCCCAATTCATCCCCCCCCACACCCTCACCACCCCCATCCTCCACCCAATCCACTCCCCCCATCACTCCCATCACCCCCCCCCACCCCCCCACCCCCTCCCCCCCCCCCACCATCACCCCCCACTCCCACCCCCCCACCCACCTACCCACCCCCACACACCCCACACCCCCCATCCCTCAACCCCACCCCCTCCCCACCCTCCACCCCCAATCACACCCCCCCAAACACCCCCCACCCCCCAATCCTCAATCATCACCCTCCCCCACCTCACCCCAACCCCATCATCCCCCACCATCATCACCCACAATCCCTCCCCCAAATCCCACCCCACAATCACCCCCACCCCTTCACCCCCCCAACACCACCCCCATCCCCACTCCCCCCCCAATCTCCCACCCACCCATCCCCATCCCACCCACCCCCCCACCCACCCTACACCCCACCCACACCACTCCCACCCAACAACCCCCACCCATCCCACCCCCACCCACCCTCATCTCCCCCCCCCCCTATCCAATCCCCCCCTATCACCACTCCCCACCCCTTCATCCCACCCCATACTCCTCACCACCACCCAATACACCCACCCCATCACTCCCACCCATCCCCTTCCCCCCACCTCTCCACCCCCCCCCATCATTCCCACTCAATCCCCCCCACAACTCCCCCAATCTCCCACCTTAATTCCCAATCTCTCCCCCCCTCTCTCCCACTCACTCCTCACCACCTTCAATCCCCCCACCATCATCTCCCCACCACCCAATCCACTCCACCTCAATACTCCCACCCTACAATCACACCCCCCCCCCATCACACCCACCCACCACCTTCCCACCCACCAATTCACCCCCATCCTCACACCCCTTCAACCCCACCCCAACAATCCCCCCCAACCCTCCCACACCCCCACTCTCACCACCCCACCCCCCACCCCTCTCATCACCACCTTCAATCACACCCACCCTTCAATCTCCCACCCAAAATCCACTCCACCTCACCACCCTCAATCACCCCACTTCACCACCCACCCCACCCCCACAATCCTCCCCCCCCTCCCCCCCACACTCCCACCCCTTCACCCCCCCCACCAACCACCCCACCCCACCCACACCCCACCCCCCCACACCCCCCACCCACAACCCCCCCCACCCCCCACACCCTTCCACCCACCTTCCAATCACTCCACCACCCCCCAATCCACTCCCCCTTCAATATTCCCACCCCCTCTCCCCCCACTACTCTCCCACCACCCCCTCTCCCCCCCCCAACCTCTCCACCCCATCTCTCCTCCACCTTCATCCTCACCCACCCTTCAACCCTCAACCCTCCACCTCTCCCACCCACAATCTCTCCCACCCTTCCCCCAATCTCTCCCCCTACCTCTCCCACCCTCCTCCCCACCCCCCCTCAATCCCCACCAAACCCCCACCCATAAATCTCTCCCCCACCCCCCCCACCTCTCCCCACCCTTCATCCACTCCCCCCACCCCTTCCATCCCCCCACCCCAATCACCCCCCACCCTCCACACTCACCCTCACCTCCCCACCCACCCAACTCCCAACCCCCCTCCCCACCACCCACCCCCCCACCCACCCCACCCCCACCCCACCCACACCCCCCCCAAACCCACCCCACCCCTCCACCCTCCCCCACACCCCAATCTCACCTCCCCCTCCCCCCCACCCCACCCACCAACATCCACCCCCCCAATCCCTCCCACCCCCAACTATCTCCCCACCCCATCACCCCACTCCCCCCCCCCCACCTCTCACCCCCACCCCCACCACCCCACCCCCACCCCCAACACTCCCACCCTCAACTATCCCCCCCAATCCCACCATCCCACCCACCCCACCCCTCCCCACCCTAACACTCCCCCCTCTTCTCCACCTCTCCCACCCCAATCTCCCCTTCACCCTCCCCCCTTCAATCCTCTCCCACCCCCTCACTTCTCTCCCACCTTCCCATCCAATCACCCCCACCCCCAATATCCCCCCCTTCATATCATATAACCTCTCCCACACTCCACACCCATCACCCTTCCCAATTCACCCTCCTCCCTCCACCACCCTCACAATCCCACCACCTCCACCCCCTCCCATCCCTCACCACCCCCCCTTCACCCCCCCCCCCCCCTCCCAACCTCCACCCTTCTCCCCCCCCCTTCACCACCCCCCCTTCCCACCCATCTTCCCCCCCCTCCATCACTCCCCACCCCACCACTCCCCCCTCCCCCACCCAACCCCCCCCCTTCACTCTCCCCCCCACCCCCACCCACCCCCCCAATCTCTCCCCACCCCTTCCACCCCCTCTCCCCACCATCCCCCACCAAACCCTCCCCAATCACTCACCCCAATCCCTCTCAAATCCCCTTCCTCCCACCCAATCACTCCCACCCATTCAATCACACCCCCTCCCAATCTCCACCCCCACCACCCCCCCCCCCCCCACCCCCCCCCACCCCCCCCTCCCACCCCACCCCCACCCCACCCCCACCTCCCACCCATTCCTCCCCACCAACCCCCCACCTCTCCCCCCCACCCCCCCCCCCCCACACCCCAATCCCCCACCCACCCCCAAACCCCCCCCACCCCACCACCCACCCTCATCTCACCCTCAATCCCCACATCCCCCCCCCCCCACTCCACCCCACCTCTCACCACCCCCTTCCCATACCACCCCCCCCCCCCCTCCCACCTTCCACCATCACCCCCCATCCTCACCCCCCCCACCCCCACCCCTCCCAATCCACCCCCCCCACCCACCCCAATCTCCACACCCACACCCCCCAACCCCCTCCACCACCCCCCACACCCCCCCCCACCACCCCCCCCCCCCTCACCCTCCACACCCCCCACCCCCTCCCCACACCCCCCACCCAACCCCACCCACCCCACCACCCCCTCCAACTCTCCCCCCACCCCCAACCCCCCCCCCAAACTTCCCACCCCCCCCCACCCTTATCTCTCCCACCCTCAATCCCCCCCCACCCCCCACCCCAATCACCCCCCCTTCCCCACCCTCACACCCACACTCCACCCCCCCCACCCACCCTATCCCCCCCCCATCTCCCTTCACCCCCCCACCCCTCTCACTCCCCCCCCCCATCAATCACTCCACCTACCCCCCCCTCCACTTAATCCTCCCCCACCACCTCCCCCCTCCCTTCCCCCTCTCACCACCTTCCATCCCACCCCCCCCCCACCTTCTCCCACCCCACAATTCCCCCCATCCCCCCCCCCATCCCCTTCCATCACCACCCCACCCCTATCTCCCCCCTCCCCATCATCCCCCCCCCCCTCATCCACACCCTTCCACCTCTCCCACCCCATCACATCCCACCCATCCAATCCCCACCCCCCCCCTCCAATCCCCCCCCACCCCACCCACTTCCCACCCACCACTCCCCCACCCTTCATCACTCCTCTCCCACCCCTTCCAAACTCTCTCCACCCACCCCCCCCCCCCCCCCCTCCCACCCACTTCCCACCCTATCCCCCCCCTTCTCACCACCTCCCCCCCCCTCACTTCCCTCCCCCCCCCACCCCCCCCACCCTCCTCATCCCCACCCATCACCCCTTACACCCTCTCCCACCCTTCTCCCCCCCCCCTCTTTCTCCCCACCACCTTCCTCCTTAAATCTCCCCCACCACCCAACACCCCCACCCTTCTCTCCCACCCCTAATCCCTCACCCCTCCCCCACCTCCCCTCTCTCACCCCCCTCACCTCACAACCCTCCCACCCTTCCTTCCCCCCACCCCACCCATATCCCCACCCCCTTCCAACTCCACACCCCCAAATCCCATCCCCCCTTCCCACCCTCCACAATCCACTCCACCCCTTAATTCCACCACCCACCACCTCCCACCCTCTCCCACCCATTCCTTCCATCCCCCCATCCCCCATCTTACCATCCCCCACCCTTCCAATCCTCCCCCCTTCAACACTCACCCTCCCTCCCACCCCTAAACCCCCACCCCACCCCCACCCCACACCCACAATCCCCCACCCTTCAATCCACTCCCACCCTCCCCTCTCCCACCATCAATCCCCACACCATCCAATCTCTCCCCACCCATCAATCTCCAATCAATCCACTCCCACCCTTCCAATCTCCCCACCCCCTTCCTCTCCCCCACCCTTCCAATCACTCACCCCACCTCTCCCACCCTTCCAATCTCCACCTCCCCACCACCCTCTCCCCCCTCCCTCTCCCCCCCTTCAATCACCAACCCCACTCTCCCACCTTCCAATCCCCACCCTTCACTCTCTCCCACCCCTTCAATACACCCACCCTTCTCACCCCCACCCTTCCACCTCCCCCCCACCTTCAATCTCTCCACCCTTCCAATACTCCACCCTCAATCTCTCCCACCCCCATCCATCCTCTCCCACCCCAACCTCCCACCCCCTTCAATCCACCCCCACCCTTCCATCCCTCCCACCCTCATTCTCCCACCCCTTCAATCTCCCACCCCTTCAACCACTCCCCACCCCTTCCACCCCACCTCCCACCCATCAATCTCTCCCACCTTCAATCACTCCCACCCTTCAATCACCCCACCTCCAATCCACTCCCACCATCCCATCCCCTCTCCACCCTTCCCCCTCTCCCCAACCCTTATCCTCTCCCACCCTTCAATCCCTCTCCCCACCCTCAATCTCTCCACCCCACCCTCTCCCCACCCTTCCACCCCCTCACCCCACCCCTTCAATCCTCTCCACCCTTCCAAATCTCTCCCACCCTTCCATCTCCACCCTTCACCTCTCCCACCCCCTCACCATCTTCCCACCCCTTCCAATCTCTCCCACCCTTCAATCCTCTCCCACCTTCCTCTTCCACCCTCCACCCCTCTCCCACCCATTCATCACACCCACCCTCAATCTCTCACACCCTTCAATCCTCTCCACCCTTCAATCACTCCACCCTTCCACCCACTCCCAATCCCTCCCCACCCTTCAATCTCTCCCACCCCTTCATCTTCCCCCACCCTTTCCCATACACCCCCACCCTCTTCTCCCAACTTCCACCCACCCCTCTCCCCCCCATCCCCCTTCCAACTCCACTCCACCCTCATTCCACCCCTTCCTCCCCTCTCCCCCTTCACCCCTCCCACACCCTTCCAATCCATCCACCTCTCCACCTTCCTCTCCCCACCCCTTCATCTCTCCACCCACTCCACAATCTTCCCACCCTTCAATCCTCTCCCACTCCTTCAAACTCTCCCCACTTCATCACTCACACCCCTCCACCCACCCTTCACACTCCCCTTCACACACCTCTCCCACCCTTCTATCCACAACCCACAATCCTCTCCCAACCTCCCACTACCCTTCATACCCCCACCACCAATCTCTCCCACCACCATCTCCCCACCCCCCCACCCCTTCACCCCTCTCCCACCCCCACCCCCTCTCCCCTTATCCCAATCCTCCCACCACAACCTTCCCCCCCCTTCTCCACCCTTCCAATCTCTCCCACCCTACCCCCCCACCCAACCCCCCCCATCTCACCCACCTTCACTATCACACCCTCCCAATCACCCACCCTTCCATCTCTCCCCTCAATCCCTCCCCCCCTAAATCCTCTCCCACCCCTTCAATCACTCCCCCACCCCTTCAATCACTCCCCCCCCACCCCCCCTCCTCTCCCCCCCCCCACCCTTCACCTCTCCCCCCCCACCCTTCCAATCCTCTCCCCCCTCCCACCTTCCCTCCCACCCTTCAATCTTCCCACCTTCAATCTCCCACCCTCAATCTCCCACCCTTCAATCCTCTCCCACCTTCCCAATCCTCTCCCCACCCTTCCCATCACTCCCCACCCCCCTTCAATCCTCCCCCCCTCACCTCTCCACCCCCTCCCCCACACCCTCTCCCTCTCCCCCCACCCTTCAATCTCTCCCACCCTTCATCCCCCCCCTTCAATCTCTACCCACCCTTCCACATTCCCCACCCCAACACTCCCCCCCCCACCAATCTCTCCCCCCCTTCCAATCACTCCCACCCTTCTTCACTCTCCCCACCCCCCATCCCCCCCCCCCCAATCCACCCCCCCTTCAATACTCCCACCCTTCAATCTTCTCCACCCTCTCCCCACACCACCCAATCCCCCCCTCATCCACTCACCCTTCATCCACACCTTCAAATCCCTCCCCCCCCTTCAATCTCTCCCCCACCCAATCTCTCTCCACCCCTCAATCTCCCACCTTCCTCTCCACACCCTTCAATCACTCCCCACCCTCCACCCTCTCCCACCCTTCAATCACCCCCCTTCCCACCCTTTCCCCACCCTTCAATCCTCCCCCCCTTCAATCCACTCCCACCCTTCATCTCTCCACCCCTTCAATCTCTCCACCTTCAATCTCTCCCAACCCTCAATCCCTCAATTCCACCCCCTTCAATATCTCCCTCATCACCTCCACCCCTCAACCACCCTTCCCATCACATCCCTCCCTTCCACCCTAACACCCTCCACCCCCCACACCCTCATCCTCTCCCACACCCCCCTCTCCCACCCCCCCTTCAATCACCTCCCCCCAACCCCCTTCAATCCACTCCCCCAAATTCCACACCCCCATTTCTCTCCCCCACCCCTTCAATCTCTCACACCTTCACTCACCCCACCCAACCTCCTTCCCCACCCCACTCTCCAATCCCCCCACACTTCCCACCCCATCCCTCCCCCCCCTCACTCCTCTCCCCACCTTCACCCCTCATCTCCACCCCACCCCCTTCCCACCCTCCCCCCCACCCTTCACACCACCTCCATCACACCCCCCACCCCTTCACCCATATCCACCCACCCCCCAATCCACCCCCCACCCCCCACCCCTCCCCCCCCCCCCTCCCCCCTCACTCCCCACACCCACCCAACCACACCCCATTCCCCACCACACCTCCCATCCCCCCCACCATCAATCTCACCCCCCCTTCACCCCACCCTTCAATACACACCCCCCCTTCTCCCACCCTTCACCCACCCACTACTCCACCACCCAATCACCCCCCACCCCCCCACCCACCCTCTCCCCACCATCACAACTCCACCACATCCCTCCCCCCACTCCTTCCACCTCCCCCCCCCCCCCCCCCCCCCCCCCCCCCACCCACCCACCTTCATCCACCCCCACCCACCCACCCTCCACCCTCTCCCCCCACTCCATCCCACCCCCCTTCCAATCCCACTTCACTCCCCACCCTTCCACCCCCCCCAACCCTTCACCCACCCCACCTCCACCCCAATCTCTCCCACCCACAATCTCACCACCCATCATCTCTCCACCCAATCCTCTCCCACCTTCAATCCACTCCCACCCACTTCTCACCCCCTCACCCCCCACCCCCCCCACCCCTCTCCCCACCCTTCAATCCCACCCACTTCCACCTCTCCCCCCATCCCAATCTCACCCCCCCACCCCCTTCAATCCACCCACCCTTCCAATCCCCCCCTCATCCCCACTCCACCCTTCAATCCCCACCCCACCCATCCCCACCCTTCAATCTCCCACCTTCACCCCACCCCCATCACCCCCCCACCCACCACTCCACCCCTCTCCCCACCCCCTCCAACCCACCCACCCACACACCCCACCTCCACAACCCACCCAAAACACTCCCCCCCAATTCACCCACCCCCCTTCCAATCTCACCCCCCACCTTCCAATCTCTCCCCACCCTTCCCACCCTCCACCCCTCCCTTCACCCTCCCACCCTACCCACCACCTCAATCCCCCACCCAACTTCCACCACCCCCAACATCACACCCCCCAATCCTCCCACCCTACCCCCACCCCACCTTCAATCCCCCCCCACCCCCCAATCCCTCCACCCCCTCCCCCCCCAACACCCCCACCCCTCACCCCACCCTCCCACCCACCCCCACCCATCTCACCACCCCATCACACCCACCACAATCTCTCCCACCCCATCCTCCCCCCACCTCTCCCATCCACTTCACCCCACCAAAATCCACCACCCCTTCCCCCCCCACCCCCCCTCTCACCCCCCCACCCCACTCAACCACCCAAAAAACCACCCCCTCCCCCACCCCTCTCACCCCAACCTCCACCCCCCCCCCACCCACCCATCCTCTCCACCCCCCAATCACCCCCCAACATCTCACCCCCCCCATCCCCACCCCTCCCCCCCCTCCACCCCTCACACCCCCACCTCCCCCACCCATCACACACCCCTTCAATCTTCACCCACCCCATCCCCATCACCCTCCAACACCCCCCTCCACCCCCCAACCCCACCCCCAATCCCCACCCTTCCACCTCTCCCCCCCAATCTCCCCACCATCCATCACCCTCACCCACCCACCATCAATCCCCACCCCTCCATCACCTCTCCCACCACCCCCACCCACCCACTCCCCCACCCCAACAATCACCCCCACCCATCCCCACCAATCACAACCCCCCCCACCTCTTCCCCCATCACCCCTCCCCAATCAATCTCTCCCCCACCCCATCCCACCCTTCATCCCCACCCCATACTCCCCCCCTTCACACCCCCCCATCCTCTCTCCCACCTTCAATCTCTCCCACCCTAATCACTCCCCCCACTCACCCCCCCAAATCCTCTCCCCTTCAACCCTTCCACCATCTCTCTCCCACCCCAATCATTCCCACCCCAAAACCTCTCCCCACCCTTCAATCTCCCCCCCAATCTCACCCCTTCACTCCCCACCCATTCACCTATCTCCCCCTCCCAACCCCATCCTCTCCACCATCTCTCACCCACTTCCAATCTCTCCCACCCCATCTCTCTCCAACCTTCAATCACACCCCCCTACTCTCCCACCCACCCCCTCAATTCATCACCCCCCTCATCCACCCCTCCCACCCCTTCCCCACCCTTCAATCCCTCACCCTCAATCTCTCCCACCCTTCCCTCTCCCCCCCTTCAATCCTCTCCCACCCTCAATCACTCACCCCCCTCTCCCACCTTCCCCAATCCCACCACCCTTCAATCTCTCCCACCCTCACACCAATCCTCTCCCACCCTTCATCCAACCCCCACCTTCCCACTCCCACCACCCTATCACCCCCCTCAATCTCTCCCCCACCCATCACACACCCCACCCCCAATCACCCCCCTTCCATCTCACCCACCCTCAATCTCCACCTCCTCTCCCCACCCATCCCCCCTCCCCCCCCCCCCTTCAATCCACCCCCACCTTCAATCTTCCACCTCAATCCTCCCACCCCTTCCAATCAATCCACCCCTTCAACCTCCCACCCCTTTCTCCCACCCCCCCCAATTCCCCCACCCTTCAATCACTCCCACCCTTAAATCACCCATCCTCACTCCACCCCTCCAATCCTCTCCCACCCTTCAATCCTCTCCCACCCTTCCAATCCACCCCCCCCTTCAATCTCTCCCACCCTTCCAATTCTTCCCCCCCCCACCCCTCCTATCCCCACCCCCCTCACTCCCACCTTCAATCTCTCCCACCCTTCAATCCTCTCCCCCTTCAATTCCACCCTTCCAATCACTCCCCACCCTTCATCCTCTCCCACCCTCAATCCCACCCTTCCCCCCCCTTCCCCCCACCCTTCCCTCCCCCACCAATCTCTCCCACCCTCCAATCCTCTCACCCCTTCCAATCTCCCCACCCTCACTCCCCATCATCTCCCCCCCCCACACCCTTCATCTCTCCCACCTTCAATCTCCCCCACCCTTCAATCCTCTCCCACCATCAATCTCCCACCCTCCAATCCCACCTTCACTCTCCCACCCTTCCAAACTCTCCCACCCACCAATTCTCACACCTCCACTCCCCCTTCCACCCCCTCTCCCACCCCTTCACCACTCCCACCCTCCAATCCTCTCCCACCCTTCAATTCCCCACCTTCAATCTCTCCACCCTCAATCACTCCCCACCCTTCACCCTCTCCCCCCTTCAATCCACTCCCCCACCCCTCACCTCATCTCTCCCACCCTTCACTCATCCCCCCCCACCCCCCACCTCTCCCACCTTCAATCTCCACCCACCCCTTCCCACCCTCACCCCTCTCCACCCCACCCTTATCACTCCCCACCCTTCACCTTCCCACCCTTCAATCTCTCCCACCCCTTCACTCTACCCCACCAATCACTCCCCTTCACCCCACCTTCAATCTCTCCCCCCCCCCCCCATCTCTCCACCCTTCACCTCCCCCCCCACCCACTTCCACCCCTTCAATCCTCCCCCCTTCAATCATCTCCACCCCAATCACTCCCCACCCCTCTCCCACCTCATCTCTCCCACCCTTCCCCCCTCTCCCCCACCTTCAATCACCCCACCTTCCAATCTCTCCCACCCTTCCACCCTCTCCCACCTTCAATCATCCCCCCCACCCCCCCTTCAATCCCCACTCCCATCCCTTCTCCCACCCTCATCCTCTCCCCCACCCCTTCAATCTCCCACCCTTCCAATCACCCACCCTTCCAATCACTCCCCCCACCCTCCTTTCTCCCACCCCCCCTCTCCCACCTCCCAATCCTTCCCACCCTCAATCTCCCACCCCTTCCCACCCCACCTCTCCCCCTCCACCCCTTCTCCACCCTTCCTCCTCCACCCCATCCTCCCCACTTCCCCCCCCCCCTTCCCTCTCCCACCCTCAATCCCCACCCCTTCCAATCCTCTCCCCCCTCCCCACCCTTCCAACATCTCCACCCCCACTCCACCCCACCCCTCTCCCCACCCTTCCAATCTCTCCCACCCCTTCATCCCCCCACCCTTCCAATTCTCCACCTCCCAATCTCTCCCACCCTCCACCCCCTCCACCCCTTCAATCTCTCCCACCCTTCAATCTCTCCCACCCTTCCTCCCACACCTTCCACATCCTCCCCCCCACCCTCTCCCACCCATCCCCACCCAAATCCTCTCCCCCCTTCAATCTCTCCCACACCCTTCCACTCTCTCCCACCCTTCAACCTCCCACTCCCCCCTCTCCCCCCTTCCAATCCTCTCCCACCCTTCCAATCACTCCCCACCCTTAATCCTCCCCCTCCAATCTCCCACCCTTCAATCTCTCCCACCCATACTCTCCCACCCTTCAATCCTCTCCCACCCTTCAATTCTCCCACCTTCCCCTCTCCTCCACCTCTCCCCACCCTTCAATCACTCCCCCCTCCCACTCCCTTCACCACTCTCCACCTCAATATCTCCCACCTTCCAATCTCTCCCACCTTCATCTCCCACCCTTCCCCCACACCCCTTCTCCCACCCCCAATCACCCCACCCCTCCACCCCCCACCCTCCCACCATCCCACCCCTTCATCCCCCACCCTCACCCATCCCCCTCTCCACCCCACCCCTTCAATCCCACCCTTCAATTCACCCCCCTCTCCCCAACCTCACTCCCCACCCTCCCCACCCTCCACCCCCCCCTCATCTCCCCACACCTTCCAATCCACCCTCCTCTCCCCACCTCACCCTTCCCACCCATCAACTCTCCACCCTTCAATCTCACCCTTCCACCCACCAATCACTCCCCCACTCATTCTCCACCCTTCAATCCTCCCCCCCCACCCCAATCTCCCACCTTCAATCTCCACCCTCAATCACTCACCCTTCACCCCCCCACCCTCATCCCCACCACACTCTATCCACCCTTCATCTCACCCCACCTCCAATTCTCCCACCATCAATCTCTCCACCTCATCTCCACCTTAATCTCCCACCTCCCACCCTTCAATCCCCCCCCCTTCAATCACCCCCCCCTCCACCACCAACATCTTCCCCACCATCAATCCCCACCTTCAATATCACCTCACACCCCTCAATCTATCCCACCCCTCTCCCCACCCTTCAATCCTCCCACCCTCAATCTCTCCACCCACCCTTCCACCCCACACCCTCTCCCACCTTCCACTCCCACCATAATCTCACCCCACCCTCAATCTCTCCCACCTCAATCTCTCCCACCCTTCAATCCACTCCCCCCCTTCACCCTCCCCCACCCTTCCAATCACTCCCCCCTCACCCACCTTCTCTCCCACCCTTCCTCTCCCCCCCCACCCTTCAATCTCTCCCACCCTTCAATCACTCCACCCCTTCACTCCCCACCCTTCAATCACTCCACCCTTCACCCCTTCCCCACCCTCAATCACTCCACCCTTCACCAATCTCCCACCCTTCAATCTCCCCACCCTCCCACCTTCAATCTCCCCCACCCAATCATCCCCCCCCCCCCCACCCTTCACTCTCCACCCTTCAATCACCCCCCACCCTCCCACCCTCACCCCACACCCCCCATCCCTCCCACCCTCAATCACCCACCCCTTCCCCAATCACTCCCCACCCTTCAATCACTCCCACCCTTCACATCCCCCTCTCCACCCCTCCCCACCCTCTCTCCACATCACTCCCCACCCCTCTCCCACCCTTCAATCTCCCACCCCCCACTCTATCCCACCCTATCTCTCCCCCCCTTCTCCCCCCAACAATCCTCCCCCACACTCTCCCCACCCCAACCTCATCCTTCCACCAATCACTCCCCCACCCTTCAATCTCACCCACCCCTTCATCTCCCCCCACCCCATCTCTCCCACCCCCCACCCCCCTCCCACCCCCCCCCTCAACACTCCCACAACAATCCACCCCCTCCCTCCCCACCCTTCCCCAACACCCCCACCCCTCAATCCCCCCACCCATCAATCTCTCCACCTTCATCACCCACCTTCAATCATCCCACCTTCAATCCTCCACCCTCCTCCCACCTTCAAATCCCTCCCACCCCTTCCAATCTCCCACCCTTCCAATACTCCACCCCTTCAATCCTCACCCACCCTTCCCTTCTCCACCCTTCACTCACCCCACCCTTCAATCCCACCCCAATCTTCCACATCACTCCCCACCCATCAATCCTCCCCACCCTTCACCACCCACTCACCCTCTCCCCCACCCCTTCAATCCTCTCCCACCCTTCTCCCACCCTTCCACTCTCCCCACCCATCACCTCCACCCTTCAATCCACTCCCCCACCCCTTCCAACCCTCAATCTCTCCCACCTCAAATTCTCCCACCCCCCCTTCAATCACCCCACCCTTCAATCTTTCACCCTTCAATCCCCCTTCCCACCCTTCACTCCCCACCCCCCTTCATCACTCCCCCACCTTCCCACCCTTCCAATCCAATCTCCCCACCTTCACCTCTCACCCTTCCCCATTTCTCCCCCACCCCCCCCCCCACCTTCCCACCCCTTCCCCTCCAATCTCCCACCCCTTCTCACCCTCTCCCCCCACTCCCCAATCTCTCCCCCCCCACCCTTCAATTCTACCCCACCCCACCCTTCAATCACTCCCCCACCCTTCAATTCTCCACCCCTTCAATCTCCACCTTCAATCTCTCCCACCCTTCAATCACTCCCACCTTCAATCTCTCCCCTTCAATCTCTCCACATCCCTCTCCCCCCTTCTCCACACCCTTCAATCTCCCCCACCACCCCCCTTCATCCTCCACTTCTCCCCCCTTCACCTCCCCCCACCTTCCAATCTCTCCCACCCTTCAATCTCCCACCCTTCCATCCCCACTTCCATTCTCCCACCCATCCAATCTCTCCCCACCCCTTCCCCCTCTCCACCTTCAATCCTCTCCCCCCCTTCAATCATCCCACCCAATCTCCCACCACCTCTCCCCTTCCCCCCACCCTCAATCTCTCCACCCTTCAATCTCTCCCCACCCTTCCCCCTCCTCCCCACCCTTCACCCTCTCCCCACCCTTCAATCACTCCCACCCCTTCACCATCCCACACCCCACCCTATCCCTCCCAATCTCTCCCACCCCTTCAATCACTCCCCCACCCTTCCAATCACACCCTACATATCCCCCCTTCAATCCTCTCCCCACCTTCACCCCCCCCCTCTCCCACCCCTTCAAATCTCCCCACCCTTCAATCTCTCCCACCCTTCAATCCTCTCCCACCCTTCACCCTCTCCACCCACTCTCCACCCTAAATCCACTCACCCTTCCACCACCCCCCCATCTCCCCACCCTTCACCCTCCACCACTTCAATCCACCCACACCCTTCCCTCCTCTCAATCCACACCTTCATCTCTCCCATCCACTCCCACCCCTTCACCTCTCCCACCCTTCAATTCTCCCACCCTTCAATCACTCCCCCACCCTTCAATCACTCCAACCTCAATCTCACCCTTCATCCTCTCCCACCTTCAAACCTCTCTCCCTCAATCTCATCCACCCTTCCAATCTCACCCTTCACCCTCCACCCTCCACTCTCCCACCCTTCAATCACTCCACCCTTCAATCCTCTCCACCTTCTCCTCTCCAACCTTCATCTTCCCACCATACTCTCACCTTCATCCTTCCCACCTTCCAATCTCCCCCACCTTCCAATCCTCCCCCCCACCCTTCAATCACTCTCCCCACCTTCCTCTCCCACTTCACCCTCTCCACCTTCACACTCCCACCTTCAATCTCTCCACCCTTCACCACTCCCACCCTCCAATCTCTCCCACCCAATCATACTCTCCCCACCCCTTCAATCTCCCCCCTAATCTCTCCCACCCCTTCTCACTTCCCACCCCTCATTCACCCTTCAATTCTCCCCCCCTTCATCCTCCCACCCCCACTCACACCCACTCAACCCCCCCAACCATCCCCCACCCATCCCTCTCCCACAACCTTCAATCCTCTCCCACCCTTCCCATATCCACCCCAATCACTCAACACCCAATAACTCACCCCACTCCCTCAAACCTTCAATCTCTCCCAACCCTTCAATCCCTCCCACCCCTTCAATCACCCCCACCTTCACTCTCAAACTCTTCTCTCACCCCTTCCAAAAATCACCCATCACACTCACCCCTTCAATCCTCCCACCCCTCTCTCTCTCCAACCCCCACCTCTCCAAAACCCCCCTTCATCTCTCCCCACCCCCTTCTCTCAAATCACCCATATATCTCCCACCCCATAACACACCCTTCCATAAACTCCAACTCCTTTCCCACCCCCCTCTATCCCCAACCATTCATACTCTCCACCACTTCTCCCTCTCCCCCCAAAAATCTCCCCTTACCCAATTCTATCAAAAACTTCAAACTTAAAAACCTGTAATAAATCAAATACTCATCCTCTACCCTCACCTTCACCCCCCCCCCACCCCTTCATCCACTCACCCATCGACCTACCACATGATCTATCATTTCACTATCCACCCATTCATAACTCAACTACAATTCAACAAACTACCCATCACAACACTGCAAATCAAATACTTATCATCTCAAATCCCATACTGCACACAATATCAAACCATATACAAAATACAACTTCCTACAACAATTATCAAACCTTCAATCATACAAATCCACATTGACGAGCAATACCATGCCCCCAATTCAAAACAAATTATCTCCAAATACACAATTTCAAATACCTTATATAAATAACATTGATCTCACACCATTAAAGCATCTAGCAACACAAATTAGCAAATACCTTTCATTAAGCAAATACGCAATACAAATAATTCCATCGTTCTCAAAAACCTCTCAAATACTTCATTGTGACTATACGAGCAATATAATTATTGACTCAAATACACATCAATACAAGTCAAAACATTCAACGACTCAAATACGCATTGACGAGCAAATACAATGACGAGCAAATACAAAATAGACTCAAATACATGCTGCTCAAATACTGCATTGACTCAAACAATACCAATGACGAAGCAACAATTCCATTGACGAGCAATATAATAGACAGCATTTGCAACTCTCAAATACATAGAAAACATGTAATACCGCACAAACACCTATACAGCAAATACAATTGATTGAGCAAAATGGCATCAACCAAATACACGGCATTGACTATCATACACCCAAATCAAAACATCTGACGCAAGCATAAGCATCCAACACCTTGTATTGCTCAAATGGCATTGATAGCAAATAAGGCATCAAGCAAATACAAGGCATTGACTAGCAAGCATCACGAGCAAATACAAGGCATTGACGCAAATACAAGATTGACGCAAATACAGGCATTGTCAATACAAATATTGAGCAAAATACTCTCAACGAGCAAATACTCATTGACGATCAAATACAGGCATCAACGAGCAAAATTACAATGCAACGAGCATCAAAGACATAATAATCATATGACGCAAATACATTGATAGCAAAAAAGCATTGACAAATAGATTCAACAACTACATCTCATAACGGCAAATACAAGCAAATATATCAACTAGCAAATACAAGGCATTGACGAGCAAATACTGCATTGTCTAGCAAATACAAGGCATTGAGCAAATACAAGGCATCACGAGCAAATAAAGGCATTGACGAGCAAATACAAGCTATGAGCAAATACAGGCATGAGCCAAATACAATCGACTATCAATATACAAGGCATTGAGCAAATACAAGGCATTGACGAGCAAATACAAGGCATTGACGAGCAAATACAGGCAAGGCAAATACAATAAAAATATTGACAGCAAAATACAAGGCATAATACAATACAAGCATCAAAGCAAATACAATGATCAGCAAATAGCATTGGCATATAAAAGGCATTCAAATACAAATACAGCATGATCAAATACGACGAACTCAAATACTTGACGAGCAAATACAAGGCATAGCAAAAATGCATGACGAGCAAATACAGGCATGCATCCAATTGCATGACTATAAATGGCATTGACGAGCAAATACAAGGCATTGAGAGCAAAAACAGGCATTGAAAAATACATTCAAAGACGAGCAAATACAGGCATTGATAGCAATTCAAGCAAAATACAGGCATTGAGCAAATACAAGCATTGACAAAATACAAGGCCCGAGCAAATACAGGCATTGAGAAATACATTGAATGAGCAAAAATATTGCAAAATACAGCATTGACGAGAAAATCATCAATACAAATCAGCCAATTACAATATAACATCACAAGCATAGCAATAAAGGCATACAAAAACATTCAAATATTGAGCAAACAATACAATTGACGAGCAAAATAAAGCATCAAATTAAATAGCAATATCATACATGCAAAATAAAAAAAGCATTGTTAGAAATACAGGCATTGACGCAAATACAAGGCATTGACTAGCAAATACAAGGCATTACGAGCAAATACAAGGCATTGACGAGCAAATACAAATGCATTAGCAAATCAAGGCATTGATAGCAATACGATTGAAATAATACAAGGCATTGAGCAAATACAGGCATTGACGAGCAAATACAAGGCATTGACGTCAAATACAAGGATCAACGCAAATACAAGGCATTGACGAGCAAATACAAGGCATTGACGCAAATACAAGGCATTGACGAGAAAATACAAGGCATTGGGCAAATAAAGCAAAAATAGCAATACTGGCATTGACTAGCAAATACATTGACGAGCAAATACAATTAATGAGCGCAAATACAAGGCATGACGAGCAAATACAGGATTGATATCAATACGGCATTGAGCAAATACAAGGCAAAGCAAATACAAGGCATTGACAAATACAAGGCATTGACGAGCAAATACAAGGCATTGACGAGCAAATACAAGGCATTGACGAGCAAATACAAGGCATCGAGCAAATACAAGGCATTGATAGCAAATACATGCATTGAGGAGCAATACAAGGCATTGACGAGCAAATACAAGGCATTGACGAGCAAATACAAGGATTGAGCAAATACGGCAAATACGAGCAAATACAGGCATCAACGAGCAAATACAAGGCATTGATCATTGACGAGCAATACAAGGCATTGAATAAAATACAAGGCATTGACGAGCAAATACCATTGACGAGCAAATACAAGGCATTGTTGACGAGCAAATACAAGGCATTGATAGCAAATACGGGCATTGAGCAAATACAAGGCATGACGAGCAAATACAAGGTATGAGAGCAAATACAAGGCATTGACTAGCAAATACAAGGCATCAACGCAAATACAAGGCATTGACGAGCAAATACAAGGCATTGAGCAAATACAAGGCATTGACGAGCAAATACAAGGCATGACGATACATTGACGAGCAAATACAAGGCATGATAGCAAATACAAGGCATTGACTAGCAAATACAAGATTCGAGCAAATACAAGGCATTGACGAGCAAATACAAGGCATGACGAGCAAATACAAGGCATTGACGAGCAAATACAAGGCATTGACGAGCAAATACAAGGCATTGACGAGCAAATAAGGCATTGCGAGCAAATAAGGCATTGACGAGCAAATACAAGGCATTGACGAGCAAATACAAGGCATTGACGAGCTAAGCAAATATGCATTGACGAGCAATACGCATTGACGAGCAAATACAAGGCATTGCAAATACAAGGCATTGACAAATACAAGGCATTGACGAGCAAATAGGCATTGACGAGCAATACAGCATGACTAGAAATACAAGCATTGACTAGCAAATACAAGGCATTGACGAGCAAATACAATGCATTGACGAGCAAATACAAGGCATTGACGAGCAACAAGAATGAGCAAATACAAGGCATTGACGAGCAAATACAAGATCGACGAGAATACAAGCATGACGAGCAAATACAAGGCATTGAGCAAATACAAGGCATGAGCAAATACAAGCATTGACGAGCAAATACAAGGCATTGAACGAGCAAATACAGGCATTGACGAGCAAATAAGGATTGACGAGCAAATACAAGGCATTGACGAGCAAATACAAGGCATTTCGAGCAAATACGCAACGAGCAAATACAAGCATTGAAGCAAATACAAGGCATTGACGAGCAAATACAAGGCATCAAGCAAATACAAGGATCAACGAGCAAATACAAGGCATTGACGCAAATAAGGCATTGAGAGCAAAATACAAGGCATGACGAGCAAATACAAAATTGAGAGCAAATACAAGGCATTGCTTGCAAATACAAGGCACGAGCAAATACAAGGCATTGACGAGCAAATACATGAGCCAATAGGCATACAAAATAAGGCATTGACGAGCAAATACAATGCATTGACGAGCAAATACAAGGCATTGAGCAATACAAGGCAAACGGCAAATACAAGGCATTGATAGCAAATACAGCACGAGCAAATATAGCATTGATAGCAAATACAAGGCTAACGATATACAAGGCAGAGCATTACAGGCATTGACGAGCAAAAAGGCATTGACGAGCAATACAAGGCATTGCGAGTAACTACATATGCATCGACGCGCAAATACAAGGCAATCGACGAGCAATATTCAAGGCATCATTGCACAATGATTGGTAGCAAATACAAGGGCATCGACGAGCAAAATACAAGGCCCTTGAACGAGTTTACAAGGCAATTAAAGCGAGCAAAATACACAAGGCATTGACAAACGGTAGCAAATACAAGGCATTGACTGAGACAAATACAAGGCAAAGGCATCAACGAGCCAAATACAAGGCATAGAATGAGCAAATACAAGGCATTGATGAGCAAATACAAGGCATTGACTAGCAAATACAAGGCATTGACGAGCAAATACAAGGCATTGACGGAGCAAATACAAGGCATTGACGAGCAATACAAGGCATTGACGAGCAAATACAAGGCATTGACGAGCAAATACAAGGCATTGACGAGCAAATACAGGCCATTGATGAGCAAATACAAGGCATTGATGAGCAAATACAAGGCATTGACGAGCAAATACAAGGCATTGAGGAAATACAAGGCATTGACGAGCAAATACAAGGCATTGACGAGCAAATACAAGGCATCGCAATAGCAAATACAAGGATACATTTCAAGCGCAAATACAAGGCATTGACTAGCAAATACAAGGCATTGATGAGCAAATACAAGCATTATCTAGCAAATACAAGGCATCGACGAGCAAATACAAGGCATTGACGCAAATACAAGGCATTGACTATCAAATACAAGGCCATTGACTAGCAAATACAAGGCATTGACGAGCAAATACAAGGCATCAACGAGCAAATACATGCATTGTCGAGCAAATAAAAGGCATTGACATCAAATACAAGGCATTGAGTAGCAAAATAAGGCATTGACGAGCAAATACTACAAGGCATTGACTATCAAATACAAGGCATTGACTAGCAAATACAAGGCATTGACGAGCAAATACAAGGCATTGACGAGCAAATACAAGGCATCAACGAGCAAAAATACTAGGCATTGATGAGCAAATACAAGGCATTGATGAGCAAATACAAGGATATTGACGAGCAAATACAAAGCATTGACGAGCAAATACAAGGCATTGACGAGCAAATACAAGGCATCGAGCAAATACAAGACATTGATTTGCAAATACAAGGCATTGAGGAGCAAATACAACGCATTGAGCAAATACAAGGCATTGACGAGCAAATACAAGGCATTGACGAGCAAATACAAGGCATTGACGAGCAAATACAAGACATTGAAGAGCAAATACAAGGCATTGACGAGCAAATACAAGGCATTGACGAGCAAATACAAGGCATCAACGAGCAAATACAAGGCATTGACTAGCAATAACAAGGCAATTGACGAGCAAATACAAGGCATTAGCTAAAATACAAGGCATTGACGAGCAAATACAAGGCATTGACTAGCAAATACAAGGCATTGACGAGCAAATACAAGGCATTGACGAGACAAATACAACAGGAAAAAGCAAATACAAGGCATTTGACTAGCAAATACAAAGGCGCAAATACAAGGCAAGAGCAAATACAAGGCATTGACTTCAAAATACAAGGCATTGACGAGCAAATACAAGGCATTGACGCAAATACAAGGCATGATAGCAAATACAAGGCATTGAGTAAGGCAAATACAATGCATTCAACGAGCAAATACAATGCATTGACTAGCAAATACAAGGCATTTGACTACCAATACAAGGCATTGACTAGCAAATACAAGGCATTGACGAGCAATACAATGCATTGAATACAAGCATGCAAATACAAGGAATGCAAATACAAGGCACTGACGAGCAAATACATGGCATTGATGAGCAATACAAGGCATTGACGAGCAAATACAAGCATCGACGAGCAAACACAATACAATGGCATTGACGAGCAAATACAAGGCATTGACGAGCAAATACAACGCATGACGCAAAATACAAGGCATTGATGAGCAAATACATTTGACGAGCAAATACAACGCATTGACGAGCAAATACAAGGCATTGACGAGCAAATACAAGGCAAATATTGACTAGCAAATACAAGCCATTGAAGAGCAAAATACAAGGCATTGACGAGCAAATACAAGGCATCGACGAGCAAATACAAGGCATTGACGAGCAAATACAAGGCATTGACTATCAAATACAAGGCATTGACGAGCAAATACAAGCATTGACGAGCAAATACAAGGCAATGACTAGCAAATACAAGGCATTGACTAGCAAATACAAGCATTCGAGCAAATACAAGGCATTGACGAGCAAATACAAGGCATTGACTAGCAAATACAAGGCATTGCTACCAATTACAATGAGCAAATACAAGGCGGCATTGACAAGCATTGACGAGCAAACAAGGCATCAACGAGCAAATACAAGGCATTGACGAGCAAATACAAGCATTGACGAGAAAATACAGGCATTCAATAGCAAATACAAGGCATCGACGTGCAAATACAAGGTATTGATGAGCAAATACAAGGCATTGATGAGCAAATACAAGGCATTGACTGACAAATACAATGCATTGACTAGCAAATACAAGGCATTGACTAGCAAATACAAGGCATTCACGAGCAAATACAAGGCATCAACGAGCAGAGCAAATACTAGGCATTGAACATCAAATACAAGGCATTGAGGAGCAAATACAAGCATTGACGAGTAAATACAAGGCATCGACGAGCAAATACAAAGCATTGACGAGCAAATAAAAGGCATTGACGAGCAAATAGAAGGCATTGACGAGAAAATACAAGGCATCGACGAGCAAATACAAGGCATTGACTAGCAAATACAAGGCATTGACTAGCAAATACAAGGCATTGACGAGCAAATACAAGGCATTGACGAGCAAATACAAGGCATTGAGGAGCAAACACTAGGCATCAACGAGCAAATACAAGGCATTGACGACCAAATACAAGGCATCGACAAGCAAATGCAAGGCATTGACTAGCAAACACAAGGCATTGAGGAGCAAATACAAGCCATCGACGAGCAAATACAAGGCATTGATGAGCAATTACAACGCATTGACTAGCAAATACAAGGCATTGATGAGCAAATACAAGGCATTGATGAGCAAATACAAGGCATTTACTAGCAAATACAAGGCATTGACGAGCAAATACAATGCATTGACGAGCAAATAAAAGGCATGAACGAGCAAATACAAGGCATGGACTAGCAAATACAAGGCATTGACTAGAAAATACAAGGCATTGACGAGCAAATACAATGCATTGGCGAGCAAATACAATGCATTGACTACCAAATACAAGACATTGATGAGCAAATACAAGGCACTGACTAGCAAATACATTGCACTGTCTCGCAAATACAAGGCATTGATGAGCAAATACAATATTGACGAGCAAACACAAAGCATCAACGAGCAAATACAAGGCATTGACGAGCAAATACAACGCATCGACGAGCAAATACAAGACATTGACTAGCAAATACAAGGCATTGAGGAGCAAATACAACGCATTGACGAGCAAATACAACGCATTGACGAGCAAATACAAGGCATTGACGAGCAAATACAAGGCATTGACTAGCAAATACAAGCCATTGAAGAGCAAATACAAGGCATTGACGAGCAAATACAAGGCATCGACTAGCAAATACAAGGCATTGACAAGAAAATACAAGGCATTGACGAGCAAATACAATGCATTGGCGAGCAAATACAATGCATTGACTACCAAATACAAGACATTGATGAGCAAATACAAGGCACTGACTAGCAAATACATTGCACTGTCTCGCAAATACAAGGCATTGATGAGCAAATACAAGATATTGACGAGCAAACACAAAGCATCAACGAGCAAATACAAGGCATTGACGAGCAAATACAACGCGACGAGCAAATACAAGCATTGACTAGCAAATACAAGGCATTGAGGAGCAAATACAACGCATTGACGAGCAAATACAACGCATTGACGAGCAAATACAAGGCATTGACGAGCAAATACAAGGCATTGACTAGCAAATACAAGCCATTGAAGAGCAAATACAAGGCATTGACGAGCAAATACAAGGCATCTTAGCAAATACAAGCATCAACGAGCAAATACAAGGCATTGACTATCAAATACAAGGCATTGACGAGCAAATACAAGGCATTGCGAGCAAATACAAGGCAATGACTAGCAAATACAAGGCATTGACTAGCAAATACAAGGCATCAACGAGCAAATACAAGGCATTGACGAGCAAATACAAGGCATTGACTAGCAAATACAAGGCATTGACTACCAATTACAAGGCATTGACTAGCAAATACAAGGCATTGACGAGCAAACACAGGCATCAACGAGCAAATACAAGGCATTGACGAGCAAATACAAGGCATTGACGAGAAAATACAAGGCATTCAATAGCAAATACAAGGCATCAACGAGCAAATACAAGGCACTGATGAGCAAATACAAGGCATTGATGAGCAAATACAAGGCATTGACTGACAAATACAATGCATTGACTAGCAAATACAAGGCATTGACGAGCAAATACAAGGCATTGATGTGCAAATACAAGGCATTGACTAGCAAATACAAGGCATTCACGAGCAAATACAAGGCATCAACGAGCAAATACAAGGTACTGACGAGCAAATACAAGGCATTGACTAGCAAATACAAGGCATCGAATAGCAAATACAAGGCATTGACTAGCAAATACAATGCATTAACTACCAACTACAAGGCATTGATGAGCAAATACAAGGCATTTACTAGAAAATACAAGGCATTGACGAGCAAATACAATGCATTGACGAGCAAATAAAAGGCATCAACGAGCAAATACAAGGCATCGACTAGCAAATACAAGGCATTGACTAGAAAATACAAGGCATTGACGAGCAAATACAATGCATTGGCGAGCAAATACAATGCATTGACTACCAAATACAAGACATTGATGAGCAAATACAAGGCACTGACTAGCAAATACATTGCACTGTCTCGCAAATACAAGGCATTGATGAGCAAATACAAGATATTGACGAGCAAACACAAAGCATCAACGAGCAAATACAAGGCATTGACGAGCAAATACAACGCATCGACGAGCAAATACAAGACATTGACTAGCAAATACAAGGCATTGAGGAGCAAATACAAGCCATTGAAGAGCAAATACAAGGCATTGACGAGAAAATACAAGGCATTCAATAGCAAATACAATGCATCAACGAGCAAATACAAGGCATTGATGAGCAAATACAAGGCATTGATGAGCAAATACAAGGCATTGACTGACAAATACAATGCATTGACTAGCAAATACAAGGCATTGACGAGCAAATACAAGGCATTGATGTGCAAATACAAGGCATTGACTAGCAAATACAAGGCATTCACGAGCAAATACAAGGCATCAACGAGCAAATACAAGGTACTGACGAGCAAATACAAGGCATTGACTAGCAAATACAAGGCATCGAATAGCAAATACAAGGCATTAACTACCAACTACAAGGCATTGATGAGCAAATACAAGGCATTGACTAGAAAATACAAGGCATTGACGAGCAAATACAAGGCATCAACGAGCAAATACAAGGCATTGAACATCAAATACAAGGCATTGAGGAGCAAATACAAGCATTGACGAGTAAATACAAGGCATCGACGAGCAAATACAAAGCATTGACGAGCAAATAAAAGGCATTCACGAGCAAATAGAAGGCATTAACGAGAAAATACAAGGCATCGACGAGCAAATACAAGGCATTGACTAGCAAATACAAGGCATTGACTAGCAAATACAAGGTATTGACGAGCAAATACAAGGCATTGACGAGCAAATACAAGGCATCAACGAGCAAATACAAGGCATTGATGAGCAAATACAAGGCATTGATGAGCAAATACAAGGCATTGACTTACAAATACAAGGCACTGAGGAGCAAATACAAGGCATACACGAGCAAATACAAGGCATCGACGAGCAAATACAATGCATCGACGAACAAATACAAGGCATTGACGAGCAAATATCAGGCATTGACGAGCAAATACAAGGCATTGACGAGAAAATACAAGGCATCGACGAGCAAATACAAGGCATCAACGAGCAAATACAAGGCATTGACGAGCAAATACAAGGCATCGACGAGCAAATACAAGGCATCAACGAGCAAATACAAGGCATTGACTATCAAATACAAGGCATTGACGAGCAAATACAAGGCATTAGCGAGCAAATACAAGGCAATGACTAGCAAATACAAGGCATTGACTAGCAAATACAAGGCATCAACGAGCAAATACAAGGCATTGACGAGCAAATACAAGGCATTGACTAGCAAATACAAGGCATTGACTACCAATTACAAGGCATTGACTAGCAAATACAAGGCATTGACGAGCAAACACAAGGCATCAACGAGCAAATACAAGGCATTGACGAGCAAATACAAGGCATTGACGAGAAAATACAAGGCATTCAATAGCAAATACAAGGCATCAACGAGCAAATACAAGGCATTGATGAGCAAATACAAGGCATTGATGAGCAAATACAAGGCATTGACTGACAAATACAATGCATTGACTAGCAAATACAAGGCATTGACGAGCAAATACAAGGCATTGATGTGCAAATACAAGGCATTGACTAGCAAATACAAGGCATTCACGAGCAAATACAAGGCATCAACGAGCAAATACAAGGTACTGACGAGCAAATACAAGGCATTGACTAGCAAATACAAGGCATCGAATAGCAAATACAAGGCATTGACTAGCAAATACAATGCATTAACTACCAACTACAAGGCATTGATGAGCAAATACAAGGCATTGACTAGAAAATACAAGGCATTGACGAGCAAATACAAGGCATCAACGAGCAAATACAAGGCATTGATCATCAAATACAAGGCATTGAGGAGCAAATACAAGCATTGACGAGTAAATACAAGGCATCGACGAGCAAATACAAAGCATTGACGAGCAAATAAAAGGCATTCACGAGCAAATAGAAGGCATTAACGAGAAAATACAAGGCATCGACGAGCAAATACAAGGCATTGACTAGCAAATACAAGGCATTGACTAGCAAATACAAGGTATTGACGAGCAAATACAAGGCATTGACGAGCAAATACAAGGCATCAACGAGCAAATACAAGGCATTGATGAGCAAATACAAGGCATTGATGAGCAAATACAAGGCATTGACTTACAAATACAAGGCACTGAGGAGCAAATACAAGGCATACACGAGCAAATACAAGGCATCGACGAGCAAATACAATGCATCGACGAACAAATACAAGGCATTGACGAGCAAATATCAGCAATTGACGAGCAAATACAAGGCATTGACGAGCAAATACAAGGCATCAACGAACGAATAGAATGCATTGACGAGAAAATACAAGGCATTGACGAGCAAATACAAGGCATCAACGAGCAAATACAAGGCATTGACTAGAAAATACAAGGCATTGACGAGCAAATACAATGCATTGGCGAGCAAATACAAGGCATTGACGAGCAAATACAATGCATTGACGAGCAAATACAAGGCATTGATGAGCAAATACAAGGCATTGACTAGCAAATACAAGGCACTGACTCGCAAATACAAGGCATTGACGAGCAAATACAAGGCATTGAGGAGCAAACACTAGGCATCAACGAGCACATACAAGGCATTGACGACCAAATACAAGGCATCGACGAGCAAATGCAAGGCATTGACTAGCAAACACAAGGCATTGAGGAGCAAATACAAGCCATCGACGAGCAAATACAAGGCATTGATGAGCAATTACAACGCATTGACTAGCAAATACAAGGCATTGATGAGCAAACACAACGCATTGACTAGAAAATACAAGGCATTGACGAGCAAATACAATGCATTGGCGAGCAAATACAAGGCATTGACGAGCAAATACAATGCATTGACGAGCAAATACAAGGCATTGATGAGCAAATACAAGGCATTGACTAGCAAATACAAGGCACTGACTCGCAAATACAAGGCATTGACGAGCAAATACAAGGCATTGAGGAGCAAACACTAGGCATCAACGAGCAAATACAAGGCATTGACGACCAAATACAAGGCATCGACGAGCAAATGCAAGGCATTGACTAGCAAACACAAGGCATTGAGGAGCAAATACAAGCCATCGACGAGCAAATACAAGGCATTGATGAGCAATTACAACGCATTGACTAGCAAATACAAGGCATTGATGAGCAAATACAAGGCATTGATGAGCAAATACAAGGCATTGACTAGCAAATACAAGGCATTGACGAGCAAATACAAGGCATTGACGAGCAAATACAAGGCATCAACGAGCAAATACAAGGCATTGACTATCAAATACAAGGCATTGACGAGCAAATACAAGGCATCAGCGAGCAAATACAAGGCATTGACTAGCAAATACAAGGCATCAACGAGCAAATACAAGGCATTGACGAGCAAATACAAGGCATTGACTAGCAAATACAAGGCATTGACTACCAATTACAAGGCATTGACTAGCAAATACAATGCATTGACGAGCAAATACAAGGCATCAACGAGCAAATACAAGGCATTGTAGAGCAAATACAAGGCATTGACGAGCAAATACAAGGAATCGACGAGCAAATACAAGGCATCAACGAGCAAATACAAGGCATTGACTAGCAAATACAAGGCATTGAAGAGCAAATACAAGGCATTGACGAGCAAATACAAGGCATCGACGAGCAAATACAAGGCATCAACGAGCAAATACAAGGCATTGACGAGCAAATACAAGGCATTAGCGAGCAAATACAAGGCATTGACTAGCAAATACAAGGCATTGACTAGCAAATACAAGGCATTGACTAGCAAATACAAGGCATCAACGAGCAAATACAAGGCATTCACGAGCAAATACAAGGCATTGACTAGCAAATACAAGGCATTGAAGAGCAAATACAAGGCACCGACTAGCAAATACAAGGCATCGACTAGCAAATACAAGGCATCGACGAGCAAATACAAGGCATTAACGAGCAAATACAAGGCATTGACTAGCAAATACAAGGCATTGACGAGCAAATACAAGGCATCAGCGAGCAAATACAAGGCATTGACTAGCAAATACAAGCATCAACGAGCAAATACAAGGCATTGACGAGCAAATACAAGGCATTGACGAGCAAATACAAGGCATTGACTAGCAAATACAAGGCATTGACTACCAATTACAAGGCATTGACTAGCAAATACTATGCATTGCCGAGAGCAAATACAAGGCATCAACGAGCAAATACAAGGCATTGACGAGCAAATACAAGGCATTGACGAGCAAATACAAGGCATTGACGAGCAAATACAAGGCATCGACGAGCAAATACAAGGCATTGACGAGCAAATACAAGGCATTGAAATACAAGGCATTGAAGCAAATACAAGGCATTGACGAGCAAATACAAGGCATCGACGAGCAAATACAAGGCATCAACGAGCAAATACAAGGCATTGACGAGCAAATACAAGGCATTAGCGAGCAAATACAAGGCATTGACTAGCAAATACAAGGCATTGACTAGCAAATACAAGGCATTAACGAGCAAATACAAGGCATTGACGAGCAAATACAAGGCATTGACTAGCAAATACAAGGATTGACTACCAATTACAAGGCGTTGACTAGCAAATACAAGGCATTGACGAGCAAATACAAGGCATTAACGAGCAAATACAAGGCATTGACTAGCAAATACAAGGCATTGAAGAGCAAATACAAGGCATTGACGAGCAAATACAAGGCATCGACGAGCAAATACAAGGCATCAACGAGCAAATACAAGGCATTGACGAGCAAATACAAGGCATTAGCGAGCAAATACAAGGCATTGACTAGCAAATACAAGGCATTGACTAGCAAATACAAGGCATCAACGAGCAAATACAAGGCATTCACGAGCAAATACAAGGCATTGACTAGCAAATACAAGGCATTGAAGAGCAAATACTGTACAAGGCACCGACTAGCAAATACAAGGCATCGACTAGCAAATACAAGGCATCGACGAGCAAATACAAGGCATTAGCGAGCAAATACAAGGCATTGACTAGCAAATACAAGGCATTGACGAGCAAATACAAGGCATCAGCGAGCAAATACAAGGCATTGACTAGCAAATACAAGGCATCAACGAGCAAATACAAGGCATTGACGAGCAAATACAAGGCATCGACGAGCAAATACAAGGCATCGACGAGCAAATACAAGGCATTGACTAGCAAATACAAGGCATTGAAGAGCAAATACAAGGCATTGACGAGCAAATACAAGGCATCGACGAGCAAATACAAGGCATCAACGAGCAAATACAAGGCATTGACGAGCAAATACAAGGCATTAGCGAGCAAATACAAGGCATTGACTAGCAAATACAAGGCATTGAATAGCAAATACAAGGCATTAACGAGCAAATACAAGGCATTGACGAGCAAATACAAGGCATTGACTAGCAAATACAAGGCATTGACTACCAATTACAAGGCGTTGACTAGCAAATACAAGGCATTGACGAGCAAATACAAGGCATTAACGAGCAAATACAAGGCATTGACTAGCAAATACAAGGCATTGACGAGCAAATACAAGGCATTGATGAGCAAACACAATGCATTGACTAGCAAATACAAGGCATGGACGAACAAATACAAGGCATTGACGAGCTAATACAAGGCATCGACTAGCAAATACAAGGCATCGACGAACAAATACAAGGCATCGACGAGCAAATACTAGGCATCAACGAGCAAATACAAGGCATCAACGAGCAAATACAAGGCATTGACGAGCAAATACAAGGCATTGACGAGGAAATACAAGGCATTGACTAGCAAATACAAGGCATCAACGAGCAAATACAAGGCATTGACGAGCAAATATAAGGCATTGACGAGCAAATACAAGGCATTGACTAGCAAATACAAGGCATTGACTACCAATTACAAGGTATTGACTAGCAAATACAATGCATTGACGAGCAAATACAAGGCATCAACGAGCAAATACAAGGCATTGTAGAGCAAATACAAGGCATTGACGAGCAAATACAAGGAATCGACGAGCAAATACAAGGCATCAACGAGCAAATACAAGGCATTGACTAGCAAATACAAGGCATTGAAGAGCAAATACAAGGCATTGACGAGCAAATACAAGGCATCGAAGAGCAAATACAAGGCATCAACGAGCAAATACAAGGCATTGACGAGCAAATACAACGCATTAGCGAGCAAATACAAGGCATTGCTAGCAAATACAAGCCATTGACTAGCAAATACAAGGCATCAACGAGCAAATACAAGGCATTCACGAGCAAATACAAGGCATTGACTAGCAAATACAAGGCATTGACGAGCAAATACAAGGCATTGACGAGCAAATACAAGGCATTGACGAGCAAATACAAGGCATTGACTAGCAAATACAAGGCATTGACTACCAATTACAAGGCATTGACTAGCAAATACAATGCATTGACGAGCAAATACAAGGCATCAACGAGCAAATACAAGGCATTGTAGAGCAAATACAAGGCATTGACGAGCAAATACAAGGCATCGACGAGCAAATACAAGGCATCGACGAGCCAAATACAAGGCATTAACTACCAATAACAGGCATTAACGAGCAAATACAAGGCATTGACGAGCAAATACAAGGCATTGACTAGCAAATACAAGGCATTGACTACCAATTACAAGGCGTTGACTAGCAAATACAAGGCATTGACGAGCAAATACAAGGCATTAACGAGCAAATACAAGGCATTGACTAGCAAATACAAGGCATTGAAGAGCAAATACAAGGCATTGACGAGCAAATACAAGGCATCGACGAGCAAATACAAGGCATCAACGAGCAAATACAAGGCATTGACGAGCAAATACAAGGCATTAGCGAGCAAATACAAGGCATTGACTAGCAAATACAAGGCATTGACTAGCAAATACAAGGCATCAACGAGCAAATACAAGGCATTCACGAGCAAATACAAGGCATTGACTAGCAAATACAAGGCATTGAAGAGCAAATACAAGGCACCGACTAGCAAATACAAGGCATCGACTAGCAAATACAAGGCATCGACGAGCAAATACAAGGCATTAGCGAGCAAATACAAGGCATTGACTAGCAAATACAAGGCATTGACGAGCAAATACAAGGCATCAGCGAGCAAATACAAGGCATTGACTAGCAAATACAAGGCATCAACGAGCAAATACAAGGCATTGACGAGCAAATACAAGGCATTGACGAGCAAATACAAGGCATTGACTAGCAAATACAAGGCATTGACTACCAATTACAAGGCATTGACTAGCAAATACAATGCATTGACGAGCAAATACAAGGCATCAACGAGCAAATACAAGGCATTGTAGAGCAAATACAAGGCATTGACGAGCAAATACAAGGCATCGACGAGCAAATACAAGGCATCGACGAGCAAATACAAGGCATTGACTAGCAAATACAAGGCATTGAAGAGATAATACAAGGCATTGACGAGCAAATACAAGGCATCGACGAGCAAATACAAGGCATCAACGAGCAAATACAAGGCATTGACGAGCAAATACAAGGCATTAGCGAGCAAATACAAGGCATTGACTAGCAAATACAAGGCATTGACTAGCAAATACAAGGCATTAACGAGCAAATACAAGGCATTGACGAGCAAATACAAGGCATTGACTAGCAAATACAAGGCATTGACTACCAATTACAAGGCGTTGACTAGCAAATACAAGGCATTGACGAGCAAATACAAGGCATTAACGAGCAAATACAAGGCATTGACTAGCAAATACAAGGCATTGGACGAGCAAATACAAGGCATTGATGAGCAAAACACAATGCATTGACTAGCAAATACAAGGCATTGACGAACAAATACAAGGCATTGACGAGCTAATACAAGCATCGACTAGCAAATACAAGGCATCGACGAACAAATACAAGGCATCGACGAGCAAATACTAGGCATTGACGAGCAAATACAAGACATTGACGAGGAAATACAAGGCATTGACTAGCAAATACAAGGCATTGACTACCAATTACAAGGCATTGACTAGCAAATACAATGCATTGACGAGCAAATACAAGGCATCAACGAGCAAATACAAGGCATTGTAGAGCAAATACAAGGCATTGACGAGCAAATACAAGGCATTGACTAGCAAATACAAGGCATTGACTAGCAAATACAAGGCATCAACAAGCAAATACAAGGCATTGACGAGCAAATACAAGGCATTGACTAGCAAATAGAAGGCATTGACTACCAATTACAAGGCATTGCCTAGCAAATACAAGGCATTGACGAGCAAATACAAAGCATTGACTAGCAAATACAAGGCATTGACTAGCAAATATAAGGCATTAACTGGCAAATACAAGACATCAACGAGCAAATACAAGGCATCAACGAGCAAATACAAGGCATTGACGAGCAAATACAAGGCATTAGCGAGCAAATACAAGGCATTGAAGAGCAAATACAAGGCATTGACGAGCAAATACAAGGCATTGACTAGCAAATACAAGGCATTAACGAGCAAATACAAGGCATTCACGAGCAAATACAAGGCATTGACTAGCATATACAAGGCATTGACTACCAGTAGGTAACCCCCCCCATCCAGGGACCAAAGGATGCCGCCTCATTAGTATTTCAATAGAACAATAGGCAGAACAAAGAGCGTTACGTACAAAAAGTAATTAGTATTGTTAGCGTGACGAACGCATAGCATGCCTTTTCATTAAATATTCCGTGTGAGGGACATGTGGGGGACGAAAGTAATTACCTCTAAGCCTCTTTCACCTTTGCGTTCCCTAGTCTCGTGTACCTTTGGGCCCCCATCGTATACTTAGGCGGTTCTCTCTGTGAAGAAATTAGCGTTAAGAACTAGCCCTATTCCACCTTCAGAACCCTAAATTTAATTATATATTTGGAATATCACCGATTGCCGTGCGATTGCCTAAGCGTTCGACTGAACCTATATCTTCTTTCGAATGAACCTGTGTTTTCACTGCATCTATACAAAGAGATGAACCCTAATAATTTTGGCCGTATTATGGCTTATCTCGCTTTAGTGTACACAATTCCTATGAGGAATAAACTCGGAAAACAGTGCGAAGAACTGTTCAAGATCCCAAACACATTTGACTTAGAAAAATTATAAAGTTAAATGGTCTTTGTTAAACTGGATGACTCGGCTATTTTATAACGTCGTTGTCATGATGTGTATTCACGTTGTTAAGGTTAAGATTTGCATAAGCCTTTGAACCCTAGCCATTTTGGCCGAATTATCGCTAATTATCTCGCGTTAGTGTGTACGGGATTCCAATTGGGGAAGAAACCCTTCGGGAAACAGTGTGAGTAACTGTTCAAGATCTCAAACGCATCGACATAACCCCCCCACTATAAGGACCAAAGGGATGCAGCCTCATTAAAAAGTCATTAAGACGGATCACTTTCGTGTGATAATTACTACAAGCTCATTGGTGAATTTTCAGTCGGACCTCTGCGAAGACATCTCCCTCTTCTTCGCGCGTTTTTTTATCCGAGGCAGAACAAAGAGCGTTGCGTACAAAAAGTAATTAGTATTGTTAGCGTGACGAACGCAAGGGACGGAAGTAATTACCTCTAAGCCTCTTTCACCTTTACGATTCCTAGCCCTAGTCTCGTGTACCTTTGGGACCCCATCGTATACTTAGGTGGCTCTCTGTGTGTGTATTAGGCCCGTTTAGGCCTTTTTTGGCCTGATAAGGCCTTTTGTCCAAAAGGTACACGAGACTAGGGTTAAGGGTCGTAAAGGTGAAAGGCTAAAAATACTAATTCGTTTCTGTTAGGTATGCCCCGTTAAAGTAAACGTTGAAAAACATGTATACGTTTGTAACTGATATAAATATTTTTTAACTCTATATTTGTGTCACGTATTAATAAGGTTTTATATATCTCCATAAGTGCCCTTGTAAACACATGCTTTCAGGCGAAATATGCAAATATCGGCCGTAGGATAAGTTGGCCAGGAAGCCTTATTTTGTAATTCCTGATCATTTTGCGAATGGTTTCTTCAGAATACTTTACGCCAAAACTAGCTATGTCGATACGTTTGAGATCTAGAACAGTTCTTCACACTGTTTCCCGCGAAGGGTTTCTTCCCATTAGCGATAATTCGGCCAAATTCATGAACATGTATGCAAATCTTAACCTTAACAACGTGAATATACATCATGACAACGGAGTCATAAAATAGCCGAGTCATCCAATTTAACCAAGACGTTTATATTTATATTTTTCAATATGTTTGAGATCTTGAACAGTTCTTCGCACTGTTTCCCCGAAGTGTTTCTTCATCATAGGAATTGTGTACACTAAAGCGAGATAAGCCATAATACGGCCAAAATTATTAGGGTTCATCTCTTAGCGGTGAAAACACAGGTTCAATCGAACGCTGAATAGCGTGTAGGTATTGTATTAGGCCCGTTTAGGCCCTATCTGGCCTTCTTTGGCCCGATAAGGCCTTTTGGCCCGTTCGTAGGAGGGAGTTTATACGGTCATCACGCTCCCTTCACGCTATTCAGCAGTCCTTTCATTCGAGTATCTGTTGTCCTCGTGAAAGGTTCGAAAGTTTTCTTCGAAATGTAGGCATGAAGATTTGTAAGTCCGTAAGAATCGTGATGATAAATGATTGATTTGAACAAATAACGTTCGAAACTAATAAAGTCCCTGTACAAGAACAAAAACCCTAACCATACCCATAACCCAAATAAAAACTCTAGTCCTAGCCCTGAAATAAAGGAAATACTATAACCCTACTTTTAAACTAAAGATTTCAATTATGTCATACACGAAGTAAGAGCCCCATTTTGGCTATTTGCGATATTTGCCTATTTGCGTATAGCATTTGAGGAAATTTCTAGCGGGCAATTCAAAATAGGGCTTTTTGGCAATGTTTAAAGACAGATATCTCGGACACGAATGGACAAAATCGAAAACCGTAAAAGAACTTATCAGCTATTTTTGCTGTCCTCTATATAGAGAGAACTAAAATTTATGGAGGGTTTATATGATCGAGCTTTAAATTTGGCTGAGTTCATTTTCAAAGTTATTGTGTGCCTAAAAACCTGTATAGAGAAACATCAAAGATTGTTCAACGGTATAAGTGTCCGAATAGCTGGATTAAATCTTTAACGCGTTTATGATAAAATGAAACCTAGCGACTTTAATGTATAACCTAAGGGATTCTCTGGACGAAGAGAAGTCGTACGAAGAACGAATTTTGAATCGTATTGACTTGTCAAACGAAGCGAAGGTTGAGTGCTCACTTGGACAATAGCCCGTGGGTCGTTAAGAGGCATTAGTGGTGCAACTCACAAATATTTGCATGTCTTGGGAATATTTAATTGCTTTGAGGGTACACACTAGGATATTTATGGGTAAACCGGCATTAGTCAATATGGAATAATGAGGGTATTTATCATCCATGACTTCGATGTGAGGCGTTCTTAACACTAATTAAGTATTCCCTCGTAGACTCCTAACTCTAACCTCTTCAAACGCATTCATTTGCCTGTAAGCGAAATAAAACTTTATCAAAATTGCTTTTCTAGATACAATCGAAATAGAACTTTAACGCGGTTGCTAAGGTTTATTTGGCTGAATCAGACCATTCGAGAAGCCAAAGCTAGGCGGCTCTCTGTGTTGCGAACGAAAGTATAATTAGCGTTAAGAACGCCTAACATCCCGTGTAGACTCCTAACCCTATTCCACGTTCATAACCCTAAATTTAATTATATTTGGAATATCACCGATTCCAATTCCGACTCCTTGACTCTCATCGGGATTGCCTAAGTCTTCGACTGCACCTATATGTCTGTCTCCGCGTTCGACTGAACCTAGTGTGTTTTCGCCACATCTATACAAAGAGATGAACCCTAATAATTTGTTGCCGTATTATGGCTTATCTCGCTTTAGTGTACACAATTCCTATGATGAAGAAACACTTCGGGAAACAGTGCGAAGAATTGTTCAAGGTCTCACACATATTGACTTGGAAAAATTTAAACGGCATTGCGTTACAGCGTTGCTATGCTAATGATTATTGAGATTAGCAAACCATTTGTCGGACATTCACCAACTATACCCTCGGAAGAAAGGCAATCTATAATTGTCAGGCGAGTGATGAAAATACACTTTAATTTCATTTTATTCCCTAATACACATTATATCCCCGCTCACCTCCATGAATACCTCTCCCTCACAATTCACCCATCCACCCCTCAAATCGCCATATATATCCGAAATTGTGACCCGCTGCATGCGAAGTTAAAGTAAATTTAAAAGTTAAAATTAAAAGTTAAAGCAAAGTTAAAGTAAAGTTAAAGAAAAGTTAAAGTAAAGTTAGAAGTTAAAGTTAAAAGTTAAAGTAAATTTAAAGTTAAAGTTAAAAGTTTAAACTGCTACGACTACTACCTCTAGAGGACTGCTGCCTCTGTCCTATACTGGCACGAGTACCTGGACTTAGTATACATTTTTAAAGCATTAGTTGGTTCATGTGACTCTTACATTTCTATTAATTCCTCCAGCCGTGTTACAAGACGTACAAACCGATCAAATGAATTTGTTTTAAATATCCCTAAAGTGAATAGCGTAACTTTTCAGAACAGTTTCTACTGTAGATCCCCTAGGATATTATTCAACTCTCTACCATCACATCTGCGAGACGTAAGCCTGCTGGAAAAATTTGGCATTGCTTGGGTATAACTGTTTGGCTATTGATGTCAACTGAATAGTTTAATTTACTACATAACATTTATACGATAAGTTTACAAAATGGCCCTGAGGGCCTTTTTCGTGGCCCTTTGGCCCTTTGTCTGGTGATACATCCTTCAAAATGGCCCTGGGGGCCTTTTTCGTGGCCCTGTGGCCCATTTGAGAAATATACCTACTATCCCCGCTCACCTCCATGAATACCTCTCCCTCACAATTCACCCATCCACCCCTTCAAAAGTCAACGCAAAGTTAAAGTTAAAAGTTAAAGCAAAGTTAAAGTAAAGTTAAAAGTTAAAAGTTAAAGTATAGTTAAAAGTTAAAAGTCAACGCAAAGTTAAAGTTAAAAGTTAAAACAAAGTTAAAGTAAAGTTAAAAGTTAAAGTAACGTTAAAGTTAAAAGTCAACGCAAAGTTAAAGTTAAAAGTTCAAGCAAAGTTAAAGTTAAAGTAAACATAAAGTTAAAGTAAAGTTAAAAGATAAAGTAAACATAAAGTTAAAAGTTAAAGTTAAAAGTTAAAGTAAAGTTAAAAGTTAAAGTTAAAAGTTAAAGTTAAAAGTTAAAAGTTAAAGTTAAAAGTCAACGCAAAGTTAAAGTTAAAAGTTAAAGCAAAGTTAAAGTAAAGTTAAAAGTTAAAGTAAAGTTAAAAGTTAAAGTAAAGTTAAAAGTTAAAGAATGTTAAAGTTAAAAGTCAACGCAAAGTTAAAGTTAAAAGTTAAAGCAAAGTTAAAGTTAAAGTAAACATAAAGTTAAAGTAAAGTTAAAAGTTAAAGTAAACATAAAGTTAAAGTAAAGTTAAAAGTTAAAGTTAAAAGTTAAAGTAAAGTTAAAAGTTAAAGTTAAAAGTTAAAGTAAAGTTAAAAGTTAAAGTTAAAAGTCAACGCAAAGTTAAAGTTAAAAGTTAAAGTAAAGTTAAAAGTTAAAGTAAAGTTAAAAGTTAAAGTCAACATAAAGTTAAAGTAAAGTTAAAAGTTAAAGTTAAAGTTAAAAGTTAAAGTTAAAAGTCAACGCAAAGTTAAAGTTAAAAGTTAAAGCAAAGTTAAAGTAAGTTAAAAGTTAAAAGTTAAAGTAAAGTTAAAGTTAAAAGTTAAAGCAAAGTTAAAGTAAAGTTAAAAGTTAAAAGTTAAAGTAAAGTTAAAAGTTAAAAGTCAACGCAAAGTTAAAGTTAAAAGTTAAAACAAAGTTAAAGTAAAGTTAAAAGTTAAAGTAAAGTTAAAAGTTAAAGTTAAAGTCAACGCAAAGTTAAAGTTAAAAGTTGAAGCAAAGTTAAAGTAAGTTAAAAGTTAAAAGTTAAAGTAAAGTTAAAAGTTAAAACAAAGTTAAAGTAAAGTTAAAAGTTAAAGTTAAAAGTCAACGCAAAGTTAAAAGTTAAAAGTTCAAGCAAAGTTAAAGATAAAGTAAACATAAAGTTAAAGTAAAGTTAAAAGTTAAAAGTTAAAGTAAACATAAAGTTAAAGTAAAGTTAAAAGTTAAAGTTAAAAATCAACGCAAAGTTAAAGTTAAAAGTTAAAGCAAAGTTAAAGTAAAGTTAAAAGTTAAAGTAAAGTTAAAAGTTAAAGTAAACATAAAGTTAAAGTAAAGTTAAAAGTTAAAGTTAAAAGTTAAAGTAAAGTTACAGCAAATTTAAAAGTTTAGAAAAAAACTAACAGCACATTTTACCAAGAAGATTAGATAGGGGATGACACAGGTGACATTTTACACATACGGTTTTAAAGGTTTGCGGAATTTGGTTGTGTTTTAGCAGTTCAGATTTGAATTGTCCAATAGAAAGGTTAACATCTCGCAGATGTGGTGGTAGAGAGTTGAATATCAAAGGGTTCTACAGTAGAAACTGTTCTGAAAAGTTACGCTATTCACTTTAGGGATATTTAAAAACAAATTGATTTGATCGGTTTGTACGTCTTGTGGATATTTAAAACAAATTCATTTGATCGGTTTGTACGTCTTGTAACACGGCTGGAGGAATTAATAGAAATGTAAGAGTCACATGAACCAACTAATGCTTTAAAAATGTATACTAAGTCCAGGTACTCGTGCCAGTAGGACAGAGGTAGCAGTCCTCTAGAGGTAGCAGTCGTAGCAGTTTAAACTTTTAACTTTAACTTTACTTTAACTTTAACTTCTAACTTTACTTTAACTTTTCTTTAACTTTACTTTACTTTAACTTTGCTTTAACTTTTAATTTTAACTTTTAAATTTACTTTAACTTCGCATGCAGCGGGTCACAATTTCGGCTATATATGGCGATTTGAGGGGTGGATGGGTGAATTGTGAGAGAGAGGTATTCATGGAGGTGAGCGGGGACAGTAGGTATATTTCTCAAACGGGCCACAGGGCCACGAAAAAGGCCCCCAGGGCCATTTTGAAGGATGTATCGCCAGACAAAGGGCCACGAAAAAGGCCCTCAGGGCCATTTTGTAAACTTATCGTATAAATGTTATGTAGTAAATTAAACTATTCAGTTGACATCAATAGCCAAACAGTTATACCCAAGCAATGCCAAATTTTTCCAGCAGGCTTACGTCTCGCAGATGTGATGGTAGAGAGTTGAATAATATCCTAGGGGATCTACAGTAGAAACTGTTCTGAAAAGTTACGCTATTCACTTTAGGGATATTTAAAACAAATTCATTTGATCAGTTTGTACGTCTTGTAACACGGCTGGAGGAATTAATAGAAATGTAAGAGTCACATGAACCAACTAATGCTTTAAAAATGTACACTAAGTCCAGGTACTCGTGCCAGTAGGACAGAGTTAGCAGTCCTCTAGAGGTAGCAGTCGTAGCAGTTTAAACTTTTAACTTTAACTTTACTTTAACTTTTAACTTCTAACTTTACTTTAACTTTTCTTTAACTTTACTTTAACTTTGCTTTAACTTTTAATTTTAACTTTTAAATTTACTTTAACTTCGCATGCAGCGGGTCACAATTTCGGCTATATATGGCGATTTGAGGGGTGGATGGGTGAATTGTGAGGGAGAGGTATTCATGGAGGTGAGAGGGGATAGTAGGTATATTTCTCAAACGGGCCACAGGGCCACGAAAAAGCCCCCCAGGGCCATTTTGAAGGATGTATCGCCAGACAAAGGGCCAAAGGGCCACGAAAAAGGCCCTCAGGGAGATTTTGTAAACTTATCGTATAAATGTTATGTAGTAAATTAAACTATTCAGTTGACATCAATAGCCAAACAGTTATACCCAAGCAATGCCAAATTTTTCCAGCAGGCTTACGTCTCGCAGATGTGATGGTAGAGAGTTGAATAATATCCTAGGGGATCTACAGTAGAAACTGTTCTGAAAAGTTACGCTATTCACTTTAGGGATATTTAAAACAAATTCATTTGATCGATTTGTACGTCTTGTAACACGGCTGGAGGAATTAATAGAAATGTAAGAGTCACATGAACCAACTAATGCTTTAAAAATGTATACTAAGTCCAGGTACTCGTGCCAGTATAGGACAGAGGTAGCAGTCCTCTAGAGGTAGCAGTCGTAGCAGTTTAAACTTTTAACTTTAACTTCTAACTTTACTTTAACTTTTCTTTAACTTTACTTTAACTTTGCTTTAACTTTTAATTTTAACTTTTAAATTTACTTTAACTTCGCATGCAGCGGGTCACAATTTCGGATATATATGGCGATTTGAGGGGTGGATGGGTGAATTGTGAGGGAGAGGTATTCATGGAGGTGAGCGGGGATATAATGTGTATTAGGGAATAAAATGAAATTAAAGTGTATTTTCATCACTCGCCTGACAATTATAGATTGCCTTTCTTCCGAGGGTATAGTTGGTGAAAGTCCGACAAATGGTTTGCTAATCTCAATAAGCATTAGCATAGCAACGCTGTAACGCAATGCCGTTTAAATTTTTCCAAGTCAATATGTGTGAGACCTTGAACAATTCTTCGCACTGTTTCCCGAAGTGTTTCTTCATCATAGGAATTGTGTACACTAAAGCGAGATAAGCCATAATACGGCAACAAATTATTAGGGTTCATCTCTTTGTATAGATGTGGCGAAAACACACTAGGTTCAGTCGAACGCGGAGACAGACATATAGGTGCAGTCGAAGACTTAGGCAATCGCACAACTCCCGATGAGAGTCAAGGAGTCGGAATTGGAATCGGTGATATTCCAAATATAATTAAATTTAGGGTTATGAACGTGGAATAGGGTTAGGAGTCTACACGGGATGTTAGGCGTTCGTAACGCTAATTATACTTTCGTTCGCAACACAGAGAGCCGCCTAGCTTTGGCTTCTCGATATGGTCTGATTCAGCCAAATAAACCTTAGCAACCGCGTTAAAGTTCTATTTCGATTGTATCTAGAAAAGCAATTTTGATAAAGTTTTATTTCGCTTACAGGCAAATGAATGCGTTTGAAGAGGTTAGAGTTAGGAGTCTACGAGGGAATACTTAATTAGTGTTAAGAACGCCTCACATCGAAGTCATGGATGATAAATATCCCTCATTATCCCATATTGACTAATGCCGGTTTACCCATAAATATCCTAGTGTGTACCCTCAAAGCAATTAAATATTCCCAAGACATGCAAATATTTGTGAGTTGCACCACTAATGCCTCTTAACGACCCACGGGCTATTGTCCAAGTGAGCACTCAACCTTCGCTTCGTTTGACAAGTCAATACGATTCAAAATTCGTTCTTCGTACGACTTCTCTTCGTCCAGAGAATCCCTTAGGTTATACATTAAAGTCGCTAGGTTTCATTTTATCATAAACGCGTTAAAGATTTAATCCAGCTATTCGGACACTTATACCGTTGAACAATCTTTGATGTTTCTCTATACAGGTTTTTAGGCACACAATAACTTTGAAAATGAACTCAGCCAAATTTAAAGCTCGATCATATAAACCCTCCATAAATTTTAGTTCTCTCTATATAGAGGACGCAAAAATAGCTGATAAGTTCTTTTACGGTTTTCGATTTTGTCCATTCGTGTCCGAGATATCTGTCTTTAAACATTGCCAAAAAGCCCTATTTTGAATTGCCCGCTAGAAATTTCCTCAAATGCTATACGCAAATAGGCAAATATCGCAAATAGCCAAAATGGGGCTCTTACTTCGTGTATTACATAATTGAAATCTTTAGTTTAAAAGTAGGGTTATAGTATTCCTTTATTTCAGGGCTAGGACTAGAGTTTTTATTTGGGTTATGGGTATGGTTAGGGTTTTTGTTCTTGTACAGGGACTTTATTAGTTTCGAACGTTATTTGTTCAAATCAATCATTTATCATCACGATTCTTACGGACTTACAAATCTTCATGCCTACATTTCGAAGAAAACTTTCGAACCTTTCACGAGGACAACAGATACTCGAATGAAAGGACTGCTGCATAGCGTGAAGGGAGCGTGATGACCGTATAAACTCCCAAGATAAGGATAAAGATAAAGATAAAGATAAAGATAAAGATAAAGATAAGGATAAAGATAAGGATAAAGATAAGGATAAGGATAAGGATAAAGATAAGGATAAGGATAAGGATAAAGATAAGGATAAGGATAAATATAAGGATAAAGATAAAGATAAAGATAAGGATAAGGATAAAGATAAAGATAAAGATAAGGATAAATTAAGATAAGGATAAATTAAGATAAAGGTAAAGATAAGACAACGCTGATATTAAAGCGTGTTTTGCGTCAACATCCCTGGCCCATTTCGTCTCCCAACAACGATATAGACCGTGAACAAAGTTCATTGGAATCGCAAATATCTCTCCGATTGCTAGTTAACCACAAACACAGCCTTGTAATCGTTAGACGAAACGAATTCGAACCCACGCATTCGCCTTGACCTAATGACCTTTTTCTCCTTCAAACCTAATTAACTAATATTCAAATCAGGCGTAAAGTTGTTGAAGCACAGCAGACTAATGACTTTTTAACGTCTTCCTCTTGTTCAAAACCAACCAATATTCAAATCAGACCGTAGCACAGCGTCATTATTTCTATGTTTGAGATCTTGAGCAGTTGTTCACACTGCTTCCCGAAGTGTTTCTTCGACACATGGATCGCTTAATCGATAAACGAAGGTTAGATAAGTGATAATTCTCCCAAAATGATTGCTCGGCAAGTTATTTCTGCCGATTTGAACGCTTATGCTATCAAACATATAATCCTTTAATTACGCTCTTATCTCACGCTTTTATCTAAGATCAGGTGGACAAATGTATTCAAGCTGCTAAAGTTACTTAGTCCGCTTTATATCCTCGTTCTAACTCCTCCTTCCGTCGTTCTCTATGAAGTAAAGCGGTTCAACCAATTTAAAACTCTTAGATATATAATACTTCTTCTGCCAGGAAACATTATTTTGTAATTCCTGATCATTTTGCGAATAGTTTCTTCGGAATACTTTACGCCAAAACTAAGTAACTATTTATTATTTTTCTATGTCGATGCGTTTGAGATCTTGAACAGTTACTCACACTGTTTCTCGAAGGGTTTCTTCCCCAATTGGAATCCCGTACACTAACGCGAGATAATTAGCGATAATTCGGCCAAAATGGCTAGGGTTCAAACGCTTATGCAAATCTTAACCTTAACAACGTGAATACACATCATGACAACGACGTTATAAAATAGCCGAGTCATCCAGTTTAACAAAGACCGTTTAACTTTATAATTTTTCTAAGTCAAATGTGTTTGGGATCTTGAACAGTTCTTCGCACTGTTTTCCGAGTTTATTCCTCATAGGAATTGTGTACACTAAAGCGAGATAAGCCATAATACGGCCAAAATTATTAGGGTTCATCTCTTTGTATAGATGCAGTGAAAACACAGGTTCATTCGAAAGAAGATATAGGTTCAGTCGAACGCTTAGGCAATCGCACGGCAATCGGTGATATTCCAAATATATAATTAAATTTAGGGTTCTGAAGGTGGAATAGGGCTAGTTCTTAACGCTAATTTATTCACAGAGAGAACCGCCTAAGTATACGATGGGGGCCCAAAGGTACACGAGACTAGGGTTAGGGAACGCAAAGGTGAAAGAGGCTTAGAGGTAATTACTTTCGTCCCTCACATGTCCCTCACACGGAATATTTAATGAAAAGGCATGCTATGCGTTCGTCACGCTAACAATACTAATTACTTTTTGTACGTAACGCTCTTTGTTCTGCCTATTGTTCTATTGAAATACTAATGAGGCGGCATCCTTTGGTCCCTGGATGGGGGGGGGGGGGGTTACCTACTACTACCAATTACAAGGCGTTGACTAGCAAATACAAGGCATTGACGAGCAAATACAAGGCATTAACGAGCAAATACAAGGCATTGACTAGCAAATACAAGGCATTGACGAGCAAATACAAGGCATTGATGAGCAAACACAATGCATTGACTAGCAAATACAAGGCATTGACGAACAAATACAAGGCATTGACGAGCTAATACTAGGCATCGACTAGCAAATACAAGGCATCGACGAACAAATACAAGGCATCGACGAGCAAATACTAGGCATCAACGAGCAAATACAAGGCATCAACGAGCAAATACAAGGCATTGACGAGCAAATACAAGGCATTGACGAGGAAATACAAGGCATGGACTAGCAAATACAAGGCATTGACTACCAATTACAAGGCATTGACTAGCAAATACAATGCATTGACGAGCAAATACAAGGCATCAACGAGCAAATACAAGGCATTGTAGAGCAAATACAAGGCATTGACGAGCAAATACAAGGCATTGACGAGCAAATACAAGGCATTGACTAGCAAATACAAGGCATTGACTAGCAAATACAAGGCATCAACAAGCAAATACAAGGCATTGACGAGCAAATACAAGGCATTGACTAGCAAATATAATGCATTGACTACCAATTACAAGGCATTGCCTAGCAAATACAAGGCATTGACGAGCAAATACAAGGCATTGACTAGCAAATACAAGGCATTGACTAGCAAATATAAGGCATTGACTGGCAAATACAAGGCATCAACGAGCAAATACAAGACATTGACTAGCAAATACAAGGCATTGACTAGCAAATTCAAGGCATTGAAGAGCAAATACAAGGCACCGACTAGCAAATACAAGGCATCGACTAGCAAATACAAGGCATCGACGAGCAAATACAAGGCATTAGCGAGCAAATACAAGGCATTGACTAGCAAATACAAGGCATTGACGAGCAAATACAAGGCATCAGCGAGCAAATACAAGGCATTGATTGGAAAATACAAGGCATCAACGAGCAAATACAAGGCATTGACGAGCAAATATAAGGCATTGACGAGCAAATACAAGGCATTGACTAGCAAATACAAGGCATTGACTACCAATTACAAGGTATTGACTAGCAAATACAATGCATTGACGAGCAAATACAAGGCATCAACGAGCAAATACAAGGCATTGTAGAGCAAATACAAGGCATTGACGAGCAAATACAAGGCATCGACGAGCAAATACAAGGCATCGACGAGCAAATACAAGGCATTGACTAGCAAATACAAGGCATTGAAGAGCAAATACAAGGCATTGACGAGCAAATACAAGGCATCGACGAGCAAATACAAGGCATCAACGAGCAAATACAAGGCATTGACGAGCAAATACAAGGCATTAGCGAGCAAATACAAGGCATTGACTAGCAAATACAAGGCATTGACTAGCAAATACAAGGCATTAACGAGCAAATACAAGGCATTGACGAGCAAATACAAGGCATTGACTAGCAAATACAAGGCATTGACTACCAATTACAAGGCGTTGACTAGCAAATACAAGGCATTGACGAGCAAATACAAGGCATTAACGATCAAATACAAGGCAATGACTAGCAAATACAAGGCATTGACGAGCAAATACAAGGCATTGATGAGCAAACACAATGCATTGACTAGCAAATACAAGGCATTGACGAACAAATACAAGGCATTGACGAGCTAATACAAGGCATCGACTAGCAAATACAAGGCATCGACGAACAAATACAAGGCATCGACGAGCAAATACTAGGCATCAACGAGCAAATACAAGGCATCAACGAGCAAATACAAGGCATTGACGAGCAAATACAAGGCATTGACGAGGAAATACAAGGCATTGACTAGCAAATACAAGGCATTGACTACCAATTACAAGGCATTGACTAGCAAATACAATGCATTGACGAGCAAATACAAGGCATCAACGAGCAAATACAAGGCATTGTAGAGCAAATACAAGGCATTGACGAGCAAATACAAGGCATTGACTAGCAAATACAAGGCATTGACTAGCAAATACAAGGCATCAACAAGCAAATACAAGGCATTGACGAGCAAATACAAGGCATTGACTAGCAAATACAGGGCATTGACGAGGAAATACAAGGCATTGACTAGCAAATACAAGGCATTGACTACCAATTACAAGGCATTGACTAGCAAATACAATGCATTGACGAGCAAATACAAGGCATCAACGAGCAAATACAAGGCATTGTAGAGCAAATACAAGGCATTGACGAGCAAATACAAGGCATTGACTAGCAAATACAAGGCATTGACTAGCAAATACAAGGCATCAACAAGCAAATACAAGGCATTGACGAGCAAATACAAGGCATTGACTAGCAAATAGAAGGCATTGACTACCAATTACAAGGCATTGCCTAGCAAATACAAGGCATTGACGAGCAAATACAAGGCATTGACTAGCAAATACAAGGCATTGACTAGCAAATATAAGGCATTGACTGGCAAATACAAGGCATCAACGAGCAAATACAAGACATTGACTAGCAAATACAAGGCATTGACTAGCAAATACAAGGCATTGAAGAGTAAATACAAGGCACCGACTAGCAAATACAAGGCATCGACTAGCAAATACAAGGCATCGACGAGCAAATACAAGGCATTAGCGAGCAAATACAAGGCATTGACTAGCAAATACAAGGCATTGACGAGCAAATACAAGGCATCAGCGAGCAAATACAAGGCATTGACTAGCAAATACAAGGCATCAACGAGCAAATACAAGGCATTGACGAGCAAATATAAGGCATTGACGAGCAAATACAAGGCATTGACTAGCAAATACAAGGCATTGACTACCAATTACAAGGTATTGACTAGCAAATACAATGCATTGACGAGCAAATACAAGGCATCAACGAGCAAATACAAGGCATCAACGAGCAAATACAAGGCATTGTAGAGCAAATACAAGGCATTGACGAGCAAATACAAGGAATCGACGAGCAAACACAAGGCATCAACGAGCAAATACAAGGCATTGACTAGCAAATACAAGGCATTAGCGAGCAAATACAAGGCATTGCTAGCAAATACAAGCCATTGACTAGCAAATACAAGGCATCAACGAGCAAATACAAGGCATTCACGAGCAAATACAAGGCATTGACTAGCAAATACAAGGCATTGACGAGCAAATACAAGGCACCGACTAGCAAATACAAGGCATCTACTAGCAAATACAAGGCATCGACGAGCAAATACAAGGCATTAGCGAGCAAATACAAGGCATTGACTAGCAAATACAAGGCATTGACTAGCAAATACAAGGCATCAACGAGCAAATACAAGGCATTGACGAGCAAATACAAGGCATTGACTAGCAAATACAAGGCATTGACTACCAATTACAAGGCATTGACTAGCAAATACAAGGCATTGACTGACAAATACAATGCATTGACTAGCAAATACAAGACATTGACGAGAAAATACAAGGCATTGATGAGCAAATACAAGGCATTGACTAGCAAATACAAGGCATTCACGAGCAAATACAAGCCATCAGCGAGCAAATACAAGGCATTGACTAGCAAATACAAGGCATTGACTAGCAAATATAAGGCATTGACTGGCAAATACAAGGCATCAACGAGCAAATACAAGACATTGACTAGCAAATACAAGGCATTGACGAGCAAATACAAGGCATCGACGAGCAAATACAAGGCATCAACGAGCAAATACAAGGCATTGACGAGCAAATACAAGGCATTAGCGAGCAAATACAAGGCATTGACTAGCAAATACAAGCCATTGACTAGCAAATACAAGGCATCAACGAGCAAATACAAGGCATTCACGAGCAAATACAAGGCATTGACGAGCAAATACAAGGTATCGACGAGTAAATACAAGGCATCAACAAGCAAATACAAGGCACTGACTATCAAATAAAGGCATTGACGAGCAAATACAAGGCATTAGCGAGCAAATACAATGCATTGACTAGCAAATACAAGGCATTGACTAGCAAATACAAGGCATTAACGAGCAAATACAAGGCATTGACGAGCAAATACAAGGCATTGACTAGCAAATACAAGGCATTGACTACCAATTACAAGGCGTTGACTAGCAAATACAAGGCATTGACGAGCAAATACAAGGCATTAACGAGCAAATACAAGGCATTGACTAGCAAATACAAGGCATTGACGAGCAAATACAAGGCATTGATGAGCAAACACAATGCATTGACTAGCAAATACAAGGCATTGACGAACAAATACAAGGCATTGACGAGCTAATACTAGGCATCGACTAGCAAATACAAGGCATCGACGAACAAATACAAGGCATCGACGAGCAAATACTAGGCATCAACGAGCAAATACAAGGCATCAACGAGCAAATACAAGGCATTGACGAGCAAATACAAGGCATTGACGAGGAAATACAAGGCATGGACTAGCAAATACAAGGCATTGACTACCAATTACAAGGCATTGACTAGCAAATACAATGCATTGACGAGCAAATACAAGGCATCAACGAGCAAATACAAGGCATTGTAGAGCAAATACAAGGCATTGACGAGCAAATACAAGGCATTGACGAGCAAATACAAGGCATTGACTAGCAAATACAAGGCATTGACTAGCAAATACAAGGCATCAACAAGCAAATACAAGGCATTGACGAGCAAATACAAGGCATTGACTAGCAAATATAATGCATTGACTACCAATTACAAGGCATTGCCTAGCAAATACAAGGCATTGACGAGCAAATACAAGGCATTGACTAGCAAATACAAGGCATTGACTAGCAAATATAAGGCATTGACTGGCAAATACAAGGCATCAACGAGCAAATACAAGACATTGACTAGCAAATACAAGGCATTGACTAGCAAATTCAAGGCATTGAAGAGCAAATACAAGGCACCGACTAGCAAATACAAGGCATCGACTAGCAAATACAAGGCATCGACGAGCAAATACAAGGCATTAGCGAGCAAATACAAGGCATTGACTAGCAAATACAAGGCATTGACGAGCAAATACAAGGCATCAGCGAGCAAATACAAGGCATTGATTGGAAAATACAAGGCATCAACGAGCAAATACAAGGCATTGACGAGCAAATATAAGGCATTGACGAGCAAATACAAGGCATTGACTAGCAAATACAAGGCATTGACTACCAATTACAAGGTATTGACTAGCAAATACAATGCATTGACGAGCAAATACAAGGCATCAACGAGCAAATACAAGGCATTGTAGAGCAAATACAAGGCATTGACGAGCAAATACAAGGCATCGACGAGCAAATACAAGGCATCGACGAGCAAATACAAGGCATTGACTAGCAAATACAAGGCATTGAAGAGCAAATACAAGGCATTGACGAGCAAATACAAGGCATCGACGAGCAAATACAAGGCATCAACGAGCAAATACAAGGCATTGACGAGCAAATACAAGGCATTAGCGAGCAAATACAAGGCATTGACTAGCAAATACAAGGCATTGACTAGCAAATACAAGGCATTAACGAGCAAATACAAGGCATTGACGAGCAAATACAAGGCATTGACTAGCAAATACAAGGCATTGACTACCAATTACAAGGCGTTGACTAGCAAATACAAGGCATTGACGAGCAAATACAAGGCATTAACGATCAAATACAAGGCAATGACTAGCAAATACAAGGCATTGACGAGCAAATACAAGGCATTGATGAGCAAACACAATGCATTGACTAGCAAATACAAGGCATTGACGAACAAATACAAGGCATTGACGAGCTAATACAAGGCATCGACTAGCAAATACAAGGCATCGACGAACAAATACAAGGCATCGACGAGCAAATACTAGGCATCAACGAGCAAATACAAGGCATCAACGAGCAAATACAAGGCATTGACGAGCAAATACAAGGCATTGACGAGGAAATACAAGGCATTGACTAGCAAATACAAGGCATTGACTACCAATTACAAGGCATTGACTAGCAAATACAATGCATTGACGAGCAAATACAAGGCATCAACGAGCAAATACAAGGCATTGTAGAGCAAATACAAGGCATTGACGAGCAAATACAAGGCATTGACTAGCAAATACAAGGCATTGACTAGCAAATACAAGGCATCAACAAGCAAATACAAGGCATTGACGAGCAAATACAAGGCATTGACTAGCAAATACAGGGCATTGACGAGGAAATACAAGGCATTGACTAGCAAATACAAGGCATTGACTACCAATTACAAGGCATTGACTAGCAAATACAATGCATTGACGAGCAAATACAAGGCATCAACGAGCAAATACAAGGCATTGTAGAGCAAATACAAGGCATTGACGAGCAAATACAAGGCATTGACTAGCAAATACAAGGCATTGACTAGCAAATACAAGGCATCAACAAGCAAATACAAGGCATTGACGAGCAAATACAAGGCATTGACTAGCAAATAGAAGGCATTGACTACCAATTACAAGGCATTGCCTAGCAAATACAAGGCATTGACGAGCAAATACAAGGCATTGACTAGCAAATACAAGGCATTGACTAGCAAATATAAGGCATTGACTGGCAAATACAAGGCATCAACGAGCAAATACAAGACATTGACTAGCAAATACAAGGCATTGACTAGCAAATACAAGGCATTGAAGAGTAAATACAAGGCACCGACTAGCAAATACAAGGCATCGACTAGCAAATACAAGGCATCGACGAGCAAATACAAGGCATTAGCGAGCAAATACAAGGCATTGACTAGCAAATACAAGGCATTGACGAGCAAATACAAGGCATCAGCGAGCAAATACAAGGCATTGACTAGCAAATACAAGGCATCAACGAGCAAATACAAGGCATTGACGAGCAAATATAAGGCATTGACGAGCAAATACAAGGCATTGACTAGCAAATACAAGGCATTGACTACCAATTACAAGGTATTGACTAGCAAATACAATGCATTGACGAGCAAATACAAGGCATCAACGAGCAAATACAAGGCATCAACGAGCAAATACAAGGCATTGTAGAGCAAATACAAGGCATTGACGAGCAAATACAAGGAATCGACGAGCAAACACAAGGCATCAACGAGCAAATACAAGGCATTGACTAGCAAATACAAGGCATTAGCGAGCAAATACAAGGCATTGCTAGCAAATACAAGCCATTGACTAGCAAATACAAGGCATCAACGAGCAAATACAAGGCATTCACGAGCAAATACAAGGCATTGACTAGCAAATACAAGGCATTGACGAGCAAATACAAGGCACCGACTAGCAAATACAAGGCATCTACTAGCAAATACAAGGCATCGACGAGCAAATACAAGGCATTAGCGAGCAAATACAAGGCATTGACTAGCAAATACAAGGCATTGACTAGCAAATACAAGGCATCAACGAGCAAATACAAGGCATTGACGAGCAAATACAAGGCATTGACTAGCAAATACAAGGCATTGACTACCAATTACAAGGCATTGACTAGCAAATACAAGGCATTGACTGACAAATACAATGCATTGACTAGCAAATACAAGACATTGACGAGAAAATACAAGGCATTGATGAGCAAATACAAGGCATTGACTAGCAAATACAAGGCATTCACGAGCAAATACAAGCCATCAGCGAGCAAATACAAGGCATTGACTAGCAAATACAAGGCATTGACTAGCAAATATAAGGCATTGACTGGCAAATACAAGGCATCAACGAGCAAATACAAGACATTGACTAGCAAATACAAGGCATTGACGAGCAAATACAAGGCATCGACGAGCAAATACAAGGCATCAACGAGCAAATACAAGGCATTGACGAGCAAATACAAGGCATTAGCGAGCAAATACAAGGCATTGACTAGCAAATACAAGCCATTGACTAGCAAATACAAGGCATCAACGAGCAAATACAAGGCATTCACGAGCAAATACAAGGCATTGACGAGCAAATACAAGGTATCGACGAGTAAATACAAGGCATCAACAAGCAAATACAAGGCACTGACTATCAAATAAAGGCATTGACGAGCAAATACAAGGCATTAGCGAGCAAATACAATGCATTGACTAGCAAATACAAGGCATTGACTAGCAAATACAAGGCATTAACGAGCAAATACAAGGCATTGACGAGCAAATACAAGGCATTGACTAGCAAATACAAGGCATTGACTACCAATTACAAGGCGTTGACTAGCAAATACAAGGCATTGACGAGCAAATACAAGGCATTAACGAGCAAATACAAGGCATTGACTAGCAAATACAAGGCATTGACGAGCAAATACAAGGCATTGATGAGCAAACACAATGCATTGACTAGCAAATACAAGGCATTGACGAACAAATACAAGGCATTGACGAGCAAATACAAGGCATCGACTAGCAAATACAAGGCATCGACGAACAAATACAAGGCATCGACGAGCAAATACTAGGCATCAACGAGCAAATACAAGGCATCAACGAGCAAATACAAGGCATTGACGAGCAAATACAAGGCATTGACGAGGAAATACAAGGAATTGACTAGCAAATACAAGGCATTGACTACCAATTACAAGGCATTGACTAGCAAATACAATGCATTGACGAGCAAATACAAGGCATTGACGACCAAATACAAGGCATCGACGAGCAAATGCAAGGCATTGACTAGCAAACACAAGGCATTGAGGAGCAAATACAAGCCATCGACGAGCAAATACAAGGCATTGATGAGCAATTACAACGCATTGACTAGCAAATACAAGGCATTGATGAGCAAATACAAGGCATTGATGAGCAAATACAAGGCATTGACTAGCAAATACAAGGCATTGAAGAGCAAATACAAGGCATTGACGAGCAAATACAAGGCATCAACGAGCAAATACAAGGCATTGACTATCAAATACAAGGCATTGACGAGCAAATACAAGGCATCAGCGAGCAAATACAAGTCATTGACTAGCAAATACAAGGCATCAACGAGCAAATACAAGGCATTGACGAGGAAATACAAGGCATTGACTAGCAAATACAAGGCATTGACGAGCAAATACAAGGCATTGACTAGCAAATACAAGGCATTGACTAGCAAATATAAGGCATTGACTGGCAAATACAAGGCATCAACGAGCAAATACAAAGCATTGACTAGCAAATACAAGGCATTGACGAGCAAATACAAGGCATTGACGAGCAAATACAAGGTATCGACGAGTAAATACAAGGAATCAACAAGCAAATACAAGGCACTGACTATCAAATAAAGGCATTGACGAGCAAATACAAGGCATTAGCGAGCAAATACAAGGCATTGACTAGCAAATACAAGGCATTGACTAGCAAATACAAGGCATTAACGAGCAAATACAAGGCATTGACGAGCAAATACAAGGCATTGACTAGCAAATACAAGGCATTGACTACCAATTACAAGGCGTTGACTAGCAAATACAAGGCATTGACGAGCAAATACAAGGCATTAACGAGCAAATACAAGGCATTGACTAGCAAATACAAGGCATTGACGAGCAAATACAAGGCATTGATGAGCAAACACAATGCATTGACTAGCAAATACAAGGCATTGACGAACAAATACAAGGCATTGACGAGCAAATACAAGGCATCGACTAGCAAATACAAGGCATCGGCGAACAAATACAAGGCATCGACGAGCAAATACTAGGCATCAACGAGCAAATACAAGGCATCAACGAGCAAATACAAGGCATTGACGAGCAAATACAAGGCATTGACGAGCAAATACAAGGCATCAACGAGCAAATACAAGGCATCAACGAGCAAATACAACGCATCAACAAGCAAATACAAGGCACTGACTATCAAATAAAGGCATTGACTAGCAAATACAAGGCATTAGCGAGCAAATACAAGGCATTGACTAGCAAATACAAGGCATTGACTAGCAAATAAAAGGCATTAACGAGCAAATTCAAGGCATTGACGAGCAAATACAAGGCATTGACTAGCAAATACAAGGCATTGACTACCAATTACAAGGCGTTGACTAGCAAATACAAGGCATTGACGAGCAAATACAAGGCATTGACGAGCAAATACAAGGCATTGACTAGCAAATACAAGGCATTGACGAGCAAATACAAGGCATTGATGAGCAAACACAATGCATTGATCACACACACGCCGTGATGTACGTGATAAAATCTATAACATGAAACGCCGCCTTAGCTCGAAGAGCTCAGTTGACCTAGGCTTCACACAAGAATTTCGATTATATGTTAATGAAAGTTTAACGCAGAAAGGTAGAGAGCTGTTGAAGGAAGTCAAGCAGTTCAGAAGGAACAAGCACTTCAAGTTTACCTGGACGAAGAATGGCAAAGTGTTATTAAGGAAGGAGGACAGCCCGTCTTCACCAGTCTTTACCTTCACATCAATGAAAGATTTTCAGACATTTAGAGATAGGTATCAAGGCTGAGTCAAGTCACTTTATCCAGATAAGTAATTGATTTATCACAGTCTTCATTTCGTTAGTTAACATACTTCCTTTTAATCATCTTAATGATGATGACTTTAATTTAGCAATGTTTGAGCTTTCTACCGGTCCAATTAATTTTGATGTAGATAGATTAAATAACCTAAAATTTAACCCGTTATTACCGGATGGCATAAATAGTCGCTTGGCTTTATCAAATGATTTAGATCCTGATTCTAATTTCATTTCGAATGCATCTAACTGTGATTATTATATTGAACACAAATTTAACGATGTGCTCGTTGATACGATTCCCAATGGTTCCGATTGTTTATCTTTGATGCATTTAAATATACGTAGTCTTTCCAGTTTAAAGCTTGAACGCTTGAATAATTACTTGGCCAATCTTAAAAACAAATTTTCGATAATTGGTATCTCTGAGACTTGGCTTGATAGTAATTCTCATTGTGTTGATATTGAAGGTTATAATTTCATTCATAATCCCCGCCGGGATAGAACTGGTGGTGGTGTCGGTATTTATTTAGCTTCCCATTTTGAATACAAATCACGCAATGATTTAACTGATAGCGATGCAATTTGTTTGGAATCGTTGGTAGTCGAAATCAACAGGTCTAGAGGAAAAAACATTATTGTTGGGGTTATTTATAGACCACCTAATCATGATGTTAAGGAATTTTTAAAAATTGTTAATTCAACAATAGCCAAAGTCTCTAAGGAAAACAAACTTTGCTATATTATGGGTGATTTTAATTTAAATCTAATGAATTATCATAGCCATCAACCAACTAGTGAATTTCTAGATATTATGTATTCGAATATGTTTTTTCCTCTAATAACGCGACCTACCAGAATCACTTCTCATACGGCCACTCTAATTGACAATATTTTTACAAACAACCTTGATAACTGCTCTTTTAATGGCTTATTGTTTACGGATATTTCTGATCACCTACCTATTTTTTGTATTCTTTATACTCAACGTGTTGATATCGAAAAAGATTCCTATTTCGTTTTCCGAGATAAAAGTAATTCTAATAAAGTAAAATTTCATAATCTCCTAAATGACACTAATTGGTCAGAATTATCCGGGTACAATGATCCTAAGATAGCATTTGGCAGTTTTTTAGACAAATTTACATATATATATAATTCATGTTTCCCATTAAAAAAGGCTAAAGCTGCAAAACGCATTCATAAAAAACCATGGTTATCAAAAGGTATTTTGAAGTCTATCAGGAGAAAAAATAAACTTTATAAAAAATGCATGATGAAACCTACTCTCGAAAATGGAAATTTTTATAAGAAATATAAAAATAAACTAATCCATTTACTGCGCATTGCAAAACGTTGCTATTACGAAAAGAGATTGGAACAGTCTAAATCGAATATGAAAAGTACATGGAATATCCTCAATGAAGTATTAAATAGAAAGAAGCGAATTAACAAATTATCTTCTATTTTTACTATTGATAATAAGGAAATTTCCAACCCCATGGAAATTGCTAATAGATTTTGTGACTATTTTACAAACATTGGTCCAAACCTAGCTAAAAAAATTCCAGTATCATCATGCAATCATCGTTCTTTCCTTACTGGTAGTATAGTGGATTCTATATTTTTTGAGCCGGCAACCCAATCAGAAATTGGTGAAATTGCAAATTCTCTTAGAGATGGGACGGCAGCAGGTTGTGATAAAATCCCAATATGGTCTGTAAAGGATTCCATTGACTTAATTTCCGAACCTTTGACCCACATTATAAATTTGTCATTAGAATCTGGTGTTGTTCCAGATCAAATGAAAATTGCTCGAGTTATTCCGTTATTTAAATCAGGTGATAATAAGGTATTCTCTAATTATAGACCAATTTCGGTCTTACCAATTTTTTCCAAGCTCTTGGAAAGAGCAATGTATAATCGCCTATTGAAGTATTTTGATAGACATGGTATTTTATTTAATAATCAGTATGGCTTTAGAAAAAATCATTCTACTTATCTGGCTCTTCTTTATTTATTTGACAAAATTACATCGTCAATTGATCAGAAAAATCATACTGTGGGAATTTTTCTTGATCTATCTAAGGCATTTGATACTGTGAACCACGAGATTCTGTTTGACAAACTTGAGCACTACGGCATCCGCGGATTGGCTCTTGACTGGATAAAGAGTTATTTCAATAACAGACTTCAATTTGTTGAATATAACGGAATATGTTCTTCGTTAAATAGTATTAAGTGTGGTGTTCCGCAAGGGTCAATCCTTGGTCCGCTGTTGTTTTTGATTTATATCAATGACATTTGTAATGCCTCTAATATATTTGATTTTGTTTTGTTTGCTGATGATACTAACATATTTTATTCTCATAACGATCTTTCTTGTTTGATGAATACAATTAATATAATAAAAAATTATCAATTAACATTAAAAAATCTAAATATATGATCTTTAAACCCAGGCAAAAAAGGCAAAGAGTTGATTTGATTTTAGAAATAAATAACTGTAGGATTGATAAAGTTAGTGAGGTCGTATTCCTTGGTGTGATACTGGATGAACACATGTCTTGGAAGCCTCATATTTCACATGTTGCAAGTAAAATTTCGAAATCAATAGGTATTATATATAAATCAAGTTTTTGCCTTTCTAAACCTGTATTACGTACTCTATACTATTCTTTAATTTATCCATACCTTCAATATTGTGTTACTGTATGGGGATCTACGTATCCATCTAACCTTGATCGTATTGTTCTGCTTCAAAAACGTGCGATGAGAGTTATTAATAAGGATGCATTTGATGCTCATACGGACCCAATATTTAAGGAAATGAAGGTACTAAAATTTAGTGATATTTATTTATTTTATTCGGGCAAGTTTATGTTTTTGTTTAAAAATAGTTTATTGCCTCAAAGTTTTGACCATTTCTATTTACGAATCAATGAAGTTCACAATTATAATACTCGACGTTCTAGACAATTCGCTGTTCCTTTCTGTAGAACAAAAATCAGACAATTTTCTGTAATTTATCAGGGTCCTGTATTTTTTAATTCTCTAAACGTAGACACCCAAGAACCTTCGACCGTTAATTCGTTTCTTTCTAAGCTTAAAAAATATCTTCACTCTTGTTTATGAATATTTAATATATTATGTATTTATTTACTTATTAATGTAATACTCATATTGTAAATCAAATTATCGGTTATTTATTGTTTTCATGTGTATGTATATGTATATATATGTATGTATGCGTGCGTGTATATGTATATGTGTATATGTGTATGTATATATATATATATATATTTATATAGTCTCTCTAGCTACTCCTAATCTTGTATTAAGTTTATTTAAATATGGTAGCCCAATGCCATATAAGCCTTTTGGTTTCTTTTGGGCTTCCTCGCCATTTGTATTATTCTGGTTGTTTTTTTTCTTCTTCTTGTTTTGTATTTATTGGCAAATAAAATACTGTTATACTGTTATACTGTTATACTAGCAAATACAAGGCATTGACGAACAAATACAAGGCATTGACGAGCAAATACAAGGCATCGACTAGCAAATACAAGGCATCGACGAACAAATGCAAGGCATCGACGAGCAAATACTAGGCATCAACGAGCATATACAAGGCATCAACGAGCAAATACAAGGCATTGACGAGCAAATGCAAGGCATTGACGAGCAAATACAAGGCATCAACGAGCAAATACAAGGCATCAACGAGCAAATACAAGGCATCAACGAGCAAATACAACGCATCAACGAGCAAATACAAGGCATTGACGAGCAAATACAACGCATCAACGAGCAAATACAAGGCATCAACGAGCAAATACAAGGCATTGACGAGCAAATACAAGGCATCGATGAGCAAATACAAGGCATTTACTAGCAAATACAAGGCATTCACGAGCAAATACAATGCATTGACAAGCAAATACAAGGCATCAACGAGCAAATACAAGGCATCGACTAGCAAATACAAGGCATTGACTAGCAAATACAAGGCATTGACGAGCAAATACAATGCATTGGCGAGCAAATACAATGCATTGACTACCAAATACAAGACAATGATGAGCAAATACAAGGCATTGACTTGCAAATACATGGCACTGTCTCGCAAATACCAAATACAAGGTATTGACGAGCAAATACAAGGTGTTGACGAGCAAACACAAAGCATCAACGAGCAAATACAAGGCATCAACGAGCAAATACAAGGCATTGACGAGCAAATACAAGGCATCGATGAGCAAATACAAGGCATTTACTAGCAAATACAAGGCATTCACGAGCAAATACAATGCATTGACAAGCAAATACAAGGCATCAACGAGCAAATACAAGGCATCGACTAGCAAATACAAGGCATTGACTAGCAAATACAAGGCATTGACGAGCAAATACAATGCATTGGCGAGCAAATACAATGCATTGACTACCAAATACAAGACAATGATGAGCAAATACAAGGCATTGACTTGCAAATACATGGCACTGTCTCGCAAATACCAAATACAAGGTATTGACGAGCAAATACAAGGTGTTGACGAGCAAACACAAAGCATCAACGAGCAAATACAAGGCATTGACGAGCAAATACAACGCATCGACGAGCAAATACAAGACATTGACTAGCAAATACAAGGCATTGAGGAGCAAATACAAGGCATTGACGAGCAAATACAACGCATTGACGAGCAAATACAAGGCATTGACGAGAAAATACAAGGCATTGCTAGCAAATACAAGGCATTGAAGAGCAAATACAATGCATTGACGAGCAAATACAAGGCATCAACGAGCAAATACAACGCATCAACGAGCAAATACAAGGCATTGAAGAGCAAATACAACGCATCAACGAGCAAATACAAGGCATCAACGAGCAAATACAAGGCATTGACGAGCAAATACAAGGCATCGATGAGCAAATACAAGGCATTTACTAGCAAATACAAGGCATTGACGAGCAAATACAATGCATTGACGAGCAAATAAAAGGCATCAACGAGCAAATACAAGGCATCGACTAGCAAATACAAGGCATTGACTAGAAAATACAAGGCATTGACGAGCAAATACAATGCATTGGCGAGCAAATACAATGCATTGACTACCAAATACAAGACATTGATGAGCAAATACAAGGCACTGACTAGCAAATACATGGCACTGTCTCGCAAATACAAGGCATTGATGAGCAAATACAAGATATTGACGAGAAAACACAAAGCATCAACGAGCAAATACAAGGCATTGACGAGCAAATACAACGCATCGACGAGCAAATACAAGACATTGACTAGCAAATACAAGGCATTGAGGAGCAAATACAACGCATTGACGAGCAAATACAACGCATTGACGAGCAAATACAAGGCATTGACGAGCAAATACAAGGCATTGACTAGCAAATACAAGGCATTGAAGAGCAAATACAAGGCATTGACGAGAAAATACAAGGCATCGACGAGCAAATACAAGGCATCAACGAGCAAATACAAGGCATTGACTATCAAATACAAGGCATTGACGAGCAAATACAAGGCATTAGCGAGCAAATACAAGGCAATGACTAGCAAATACAAGGCATTGACTAGCAAATACAAGGCACCAACGAGCAAATACAAGGCATTGCCGAGCAAATACAAGGTATTGACTAGCAAATACAAGGCATTGACTACCAATTACAAGGCATTGACTAGCAAATACAAGGCATTGACGAGCAAACACAAGGCATCAACGAGCAAATACAAGGCATTGACGAGCAAATACAAGGCATCGACGAGCAAATACAAGGCATTAACGAGCAAATACAATGCATTGACGAGCAAATACAAGGCATTGACTGACAAATACAATGCATTGACTAGCAAATACAAGGCATTGTCGAGAAAATACAAGGCATTGATGAGCAAATACAAGGCATTGACTAGCAAATACAAGGCATTCACGAGCAAATACAAGCCATCAGCGAGCAAATACAAGGCATTTACTAGCAAATACAAGGCATTGACTAGCAAATACAAGGCATCAACGAGCAAATACAAGGCACTGACGAGCAAATACAAGGCATTGACTAGCAAATACAAGGCATCGAATAGCAAATACAAGGCATTGACTAGCAAATACAATGCATTAACTAACAACTACAAGGCATTGATGAGCAAATACAAGGCATTGACTAGAAAATACAAGGCATTGACGAGCAAATACAAGGCATCAACGAGCAAATACAAGGCATTGAATATCAAATACAAGGCATTGAGGAGCAATTACAAGCATTGACGAGCAAATACAAGGTATTGACGAGCAAATACAAAGCATTGACGAGCAAATAAAAGGCATCAACGAGCAAATACAAGGCATTGATGAGCAAATACAAGGCATTGATGAGCAAATACAAGGCATTGACTAGGAAATACAAGGCACTGAGGAGCAAATACAAGGCATAAACAAGCAAATACAAGGCATCGACGAGCAAATACAAGGCATCGACGAACAAATACAAGGCATTGACGAGCAAATATCAGGCATTGACGAGCAAATACAAGGCATTGACGAGCAAATACAAGGCACCAACGAACAAATAGAAGGCATTGACGAGAAAATACAAGGCATTGACGAGCAAATACAAGGCATCAACGAGCAAATACAACGCATCAACGAGCAAATACAAGGTATTGACGAGCAAATACAACGCATCAACGAGCAAATACAAGGCATCAACGAGCAAATACAAGGCATTGACGAGCAAATACAAGGCATCGATGAGCAAATACAATGCATTTACTGGCAAATACAATGCATTCACGAGCAAATACAATGCATTGACTACCAAATACAAGACAATGATGAGCAAATACAAGGCATTGACTAGCAAATACATGCAACTGTCTCGCAAATACCAAATACAAGGTATTGACGAGCATATACAAGGTATTGACGAGCAAACACAAAGCATCAACGAGCAAATACAAGGCATTGACGAGCAAATACAACGCATCGACGAGCAAATACAAGACATTGACTAGCAAATACAAGGCATTGAGGAGCAAATACAAGGCATTGACGAGCAAATACAACGCATTGACGAGCAAATACAAGGCATTGACGAGCAAATACAAGGCATTGACTAGCAAATACAAGGCATTGAAGAGCAAATACAATGCATTGACGAGCAAATACAAGGAATCAACGAGCAAATACAACGCATCAGCGAGCAAATACAAGGCATTGACGAGCAAATACAACGCATCAACGAGCAAATACAAGGCATCAACGAGCAAATACAAGGCATTGACGAGCAAATACAAGGCATCGATGAGCAAATACAAGGCATTGACTAGAAAATACAAGGCATTGACGAGCAAATACAATGCATTGGCGAGCAAATACAATGCATTGACTACCAAATACAAGACATTGATGAGCAAATACAAGGCACTGACTAGCAAATACATGGCACTGTCTCGCAAATACAAGGCATTGATGAGCAAATACAAGGTATTGACGAGCAAACACAAAGCATCAACGAGCAAATAAAAGGCATTGACGAGCAAATACAACGCATCGACGAGCAAATACAAGACATTGACTAGCAAATACAAGGCATTGAGGAGCAAATACAACGCATTGGCGAGCAAATACAACGCATTGACGAGCAAATACAAGGCATTGACGAGCAAATACAAGGCATTGACTAGCAAATACAAGGCATTAAAGAGCAAATACAAGGCATTGACGAGCAAATACAAGGCATCGACGAGCAAATACAAGGCATCAACGAGCAAATACAAGGCATTGACTATCAAATACAAGGCATTGACGAGCAAATACAAGGCATTAGCGAGCAAATACAGGGCAATGACTAGCAAATACAAGGCATTGACTAGCAAATACAAGGCATCAACGAGCAAATACAAGGCATTGACGAGCAAATACAAGGCATTGACTAGCAAATACAAGGCATTGACTACCAATTACAAGGCATTGACTAGCAAATACAAGGCATTGACGAGCAAACACAAGGCATCAACGAGCAAATACAAGGCATTGACGAGCAAATACAAGGCATCGACGAGCAAATACAAGGCATTCACGAGCAAATACAAGCCATCAGCGAGCAAATACAAGGCATTTACTAGCAAATACAAGGCATTGACTAGCAAATACATGGCATCAACGAGCAAATACAAGGCACTGACGAGCAAATACAAGGCATTGACTAGCAAATACAAGGCATCGAATAGCAAATACAAGGCATTGACTAGCAAATACAATACATTAACTAACAACTACAAGGCATTGATGAGCAAATACAAGGCATCAACGAGCAAATACAAGGCATTGAATATCAAATACAAGGCATTCAGGAGCAAATACAAGCATTGACGAGCAAATACAAGGCATCGACGAGCAAATACAAAGCATTGACGAGCAAATAAAAGGTATTGACGAGCAAATAGAAGGCATTGACGAGAAAATACAAGGCATCGACGAGCAAATACAAGGCATCAACGAGCAAATACAAGGCATTGACTAGCAAATACAAGGCATTGACGAGCAAATACAAGGCATTGACGAGCAAATACAAGGCATCAACGAGCAAATACAAGGCATTGATGAGCAAATACAAGGCATTGATGAGCAAATACAAGGCATTGACTAGGAAATACAAGGCACTGAGGAGCAAATACAAGGCATAAACAAGCAAATACAAGGCATCGACGAGCAAATACAATTCATCGACGAACAAATACAAGGCATTGACGAGCAAATATCAGGCATTGACGAGCAAATACAAGGCATTGACGAGCAAATACAAGGCATCAACGAACAAATAGAAGGCATTGACGAGAAAATACAAGGCATTGACATTGACGAGCAAATACAAGGCATCGACGAGCAAATACAACGCATCAACGAGCAAATACAAGGTATTGACGAGCAAATACAACGCATCAACGAGCAAATACAAGGCATCAACGAGCAAATACAAGGCATTGACGAGCAAATACAAGGCATCGATGAGCAAATACAATGCATTTACTAGCAAATACAAGGCATTCACGAGCAAATACAATGCATTGACTACCAAATACATGACAATGATGAGCAAATACAAGGCATTGACTAGCAAATACATGGCACTGTCTCGCAAATACCAAATACAAGGTATTGACGAGCATATACAAGGTATTGACGAGCAAACACAAAGCATCAACGAGCAAATACAAGGCATTGACGAGCAAATACAACGCATCGACGAGCAAATACAAGACATTGACTAGCAAATACAAGGCATTGAGGAGCAAATACAAGGCATTGACGAGCAAATACAACGCATTGACGAGCAAATACAAGGTATTGACGAGCAAATACAAGGCATTGACTAGCAAATACAAGGCATTGAAGAGCAAATACAATGCATTGACGAGCAAATACAAGGAATCAACGAGCAAATACAACGCATCAACGAGCAAATACAAGGCATTGACGAGCAAATACAACGCATCAACGAGCAAATACAAGGCATCAACAAGCAAATACAAGGCATTGACGAGCAAATACAAGGCATCGATGAGCAAATACAAGGCATTGACGAGCAAATACAATGCATTGACGAGCAAATAAAAGGCATCAACGAGCAAATACAAGGCATCGACTAGCAAATACAAGGCATTGACTAGCAAATACAAGGCATTGAGGAGCAAATACAACGCATTGACGAGCAAATACAACGCATTGACGAGCAAATACAAGGCATTGACGAGCAAATACAAGGCATTGACGAGCAAATAAAAGGCATCAACGAGCAAATACAAGGCATCGACTAGCGAATACAAGGCATTGACTAGAAAATACAAGACATTGACGAGCAAATACAATGCATTGGCGAGCAAATACAATGCATTGACTACCAAATACAAGACATTGATAAGCAAATACAAGGCACTGACTAGCAAATACATGGCACTGTCTCGCAAATACAAGGCATTGATGAGCAAATACAAGATATTGACGAGCAAACACAAAGCATCAACGAGCAAATACAAGGCATTGACGAGCAAATACAACGCATCGACGAGCAAATACAAGACATTGACTAGCAAATACAAGGCATTGAGGAGCAAATACAACGCATTGACGAGCAAATACAACGCATTGACGAGCAAATACAAGGCATTGACGAGCAAATACAAGGCATTGACGAGCAAATAAAAGGCATCAACGAGCAAATACAAGGCATCGACTAGCGAATACAAGGCATTGACTAGAAAATACAAGACATTGACGAGCAAATACAATGCATTGGCGAGCAAATACAATGCATTGACTACCAAATACAAGACATTGATAAGCAAATACAAGGCACTGACTAGCAAATACATGGCACTGTCTCGCAAATACAAGGCATTGATGAGCAAATACAAGATATTGACGAGCAAACACAAAGCATCAACGAGCAAATACAAGGCATTGACGAGCAAATACAACGCATCGACGAGCAAATACAAGACATTGACTAGCAAATACAAGGCATTGAGGAGCAAATACAACGCATTGACGAGCAAATACAAGGCATTGACGAGCAAATACAAGGCATTGACTAGCAAATACAAGGCATTGAAGAGCAAATACAAGGCATTGACGAGCAAATACAAGGCATCGACGAGCAAATACAAGGCATCAACGAGCAAATACAAGGCATTGACTATCAAATACAAGGCATTGACGAGCAAATACAAGGCATTACCGAGCAAATACAAGGCAATGACTAGCAAATACAAGGCATTGACTAGCAAATACAAGGCATCAACGAGCAAATACAAGGCATTGACGAGCAAATACAAGGCATTGACTAGCAAATACAAGGCATTGACTACCAATTACAAGGCATTGACTAGCAAATACAAGGCATTGACGAGCAAACACAAGGCATCAACGAGCAAATACAAGGCATTGACGAGCAAATACAAGGCATCGACGAGCAAATACAAGGCATTAACGAGCAAATACAATGCATTGACGAGCAAATACAAGGCATTGACTGACAAATACAATGCATTGACTAGCAAATACAAGGCATTGACGAGAAAATACAAGGCATTGATGAGCAAATACAAGGCATTGACTAGCAAATACAAGGCATTCACGACCAAATACAAGCCATCAGCGAGCAAATACAAGGCATTTACTAGCAAATACAAGGCATTGACTAGCAAATACAAGGCATCAACGAGCAAATACAAGGCACTGACGAGCAAATACAAGGCATTGACTAGCAAATACAAGGCATCGAATAGCAAATACAAGGCATGGACTAGCAAATACAAGGCATTGATGAGCAAATACAAGGCATTGATGAGCAAATACAAGGCATTGACTAGAAAATACAAGGCTTTGACGAGCAAATACAAGGCATCAACGAGCAAATACAAGGCATTGAATATCAAATACAAGGCATTGACGAGCAATTACAAGCATTGACGAGCAAATACAAGGTATTGACGAGCAAATACAAAGCATCAGCGAGCAAATACAAGGCATTGAATATCAAATACAAGGCATTGACGAGCAAATATCAGGCATTGACGAGCAAATACAAGGCATTGACGAGCAAATACAAGGCATCAACGAACAAATAGAAGGCATTGACGAGAAAATACAAGGCATTGACGAGCAAATACAAGGCATCAACGAGCAAATACAACGCATCAACGAGCAAATACAAGGTATTGACGAGCAAATACAACGCATCAACGAGCAAATACAAGGCATCAACGAGCAAATACAAGGCATTGACGAGCAAATACAAGGCATCGATGAGCAAATACAATGCATTTACTAGCAAATACAAGGCATTCACGAGCAAATACAATGCATTGACTACCAAATACAAGACAATGATGAGCAAATACAAGGCATTGACTAGCAAATACATGGCACTGTCTCGCAAATACCAAATACAAGGTATTGACGAGCATATACAAGGTATTGACGAGCAAACACAAAGCATCAACGAGCAAATACAAGGCATTGACGAGCAAATACAACGCATCGACGAGCAAATACAAGACATTGACTAGCAAATACAAGGCATTGAGGAGCAAATACAACGCATTGACGAGCAAATACAACGCATTGACGAGCAAATACAAGGCATTGACGAGCAAATACAAGGCATTGACTAGCAAATACAAGGCATTGAAGAGCAAATACAATGCATTGACGAGCAAATACAAGGAATCAACGAGCAAATACAACGCATCAACGAGCAAATACAAGGCATTGACGAGCAAATACAACGCATCAACGAGCAAATACAAGGCATCAACGAGCAAATACAAGGCATTGACGAGCAAATACAAGGCATCGATGAGCAAATACAGGGCATTTACTAGCAAATACAAGGCATTGACGAGCAAATACAATGCATTGACTAGCAAATAAAAGGCATCGACTAGCAAATACAATGCATTGACTACCAAATACAAGATATTGATGAGCAAATACAAGGCACTGACTAGCAAATACAAGGCACTGTCTCGCAAATACAAGGCATTGATGAGCAAATAAAAGGCATTGACGAGCAAACACAAAGCATCAACGAGCAAATACAAGGCATTGACGAGCAAATACAACGCATCGACGAGCAAATACAAGACATTGACTAGCAAATACAAGGCATTGAGGAGCAAATACAACGCATTGACGAGCAAATACAACGCATTGACGAGCAAATACAAGGCATTGACGAGCAAATACAAGGCATTGACTAGCAAATACAAGGCATTGAAGAGCAAATACAAGGCATTGACGAGCAAATACAAGGCATCGACGAGCAAATACAAGGCATCAACGAGCAAATACAAGGCATTGACTATCAAATACAAGGCATTGACGAGCAAATACAAGGCATTAGCGAGCAAATACAAGGCAATGACTAGCAAATACAAGGCATTGACTGGCAAATACAAGGCATCAACGAGCAAATACAAGGCATTGACGAGCAAATACAAGGCATTCAGGAGCAAATACAAGCATTGACGAGCAAATACAAGGCATCGACGAGCAAATACAAAGCATTGACGAGCAAATAAAAGGTATTGACGAGCAAAGAGAAGGCATTGACGAGAAAATACAAGGCATCGACGAGCAAATACAAGGCATCAACGAGCAAATACAAGGCATTGATGAGCAAATACAAGGCATTGACTAGCAAATACAAGGCATCGACGAGCAAATACAAGGCATCAACGAGCAAATACATGTACAACGCATTGACTAGAAAATACAAGGCATTGACGAGCAAATACAATGCATTGACGAGCAAATACAAGGCATTGACGAGCAAATACAATGCATTGACGAGCAAATACAAGGCATTGACTCGCAATTACAAGGCATTGACGAGCAAATACAAGGCATTGGCGAGCAAACACTAGGCATCAACGAGCAAATACAAGGCATTGACGAGCAAATACAAGGCATCGACGAGCAAATACAAGGCATTGACTAGCAAATACAAGACATTGAGGAGCAAATACAAGGCATCGACGAGCAAATACAAGGCATTGATGAGCAATTACAACGCATTGACTAGCAAATACAAGGCATTGATGAGCAAATACAAGGCATTGATGAGCAAATACAAGGCATTGACTAGCAAATACAAGGCATTGATGAGCAAATACAAGGCATTGACTAGCAAATACAAGGCATTGACTAGCAAATACAAGGCATTGAGGAGCAAATACAAGCATTGACGAGCAAATACAAGGCATCGACGAGCAAATACAAAGCATTGACGAGCAAATAAAAGGCATTGACGAGCAAATAGAAGGCATTGACGAGCAAATAGAAGGCATTGACGAGAAAATACAAGGCATCGACGAGCAAATACAAGGCATCAACGAGCAAATACAAGCCATTGACTAGCAAATACAAGGCATTGACGAGCAAATACAAGGCATTGACGAGCAAATACAAGGCATCAACGAGCAAATACAAGGCATTGATGAGCAAATACAAGGCATTGATGAGCAAATACAAGGCATTGACTAGGAAATACAAGGCACTGAGGAGCAAATACAAGACATAAGCGAGCAAATACAAGGCATCGACGAGCAAATACAAGGCATCGACGAACAAATACAAGGCATTGACGAGCAAATATCAGGCATTGACGAGCAAATACAAGGCATTGACGAGCAAATACAAGGCATCAACGAACAAATACAAGGCATCAACGAGCAAATACAAGGCATTGACTAGCAAATACAAGGCATTGACGAGCAAATACAATGCATTGACGAGCAAATACAAGGCATTGACGAGCAAATACAATGCATTGACGAGCAAATACAAGGCATTGATGAGCAAATACAAGGCATTGACTAGCAAATACAAGGCACTGACTCGCAAATACAAGGCATTGACGAGCAAATACAAGGCATTGACGAGCAAATACAAGGCATTGACGAGCAAATACAAGGCAATAACGAGCAAATACAAGGCATTGAATAGCCAATACAAGGCATTGACGAGTAAATACAATGCATTGACGAGCAAATACAAGGCCTTGACGAGCAAATACAAGGCATCGACGAGCAAATACAAGGCATCGACTAGCAAATATAAGGCATTGACTAGCAAATACAAAGCATCAACGAGCAAATACAAGACATTGACTAGCAAATACAAGGCATTGACGAGCAAATACAACGCATTGACGAGCAAATACAAGGCATCAACGATCAAATGCAAGGCATTGACTAGCAAATACAAGGCATTGACGAGCAAATACAAGGCATTGATGAGCAAATACAAGGCATTGACTAGCAAATACAAGGCACTGAGGAGCAAATACAAGGCATAAACGAGCAAGTACAAGGCATCGACGAGCAAATACAAGGCATCGACGAACAAATACAAAGCATTGACGAGCAAATATCTGGCATTGACGAGCAAATACAAGGCATTGACGAGCAAATACAAGGCATTGACGAGCAAATACAAGGCATCAACGAACAAATAGAAGGCATTGACGAGAAAATACAAGGCATTGACGAGCAAATACAAGGCATTGACGAGCAAATACAAGGCATCGACGAGCAAATACAAGGCATCAACGAGCAAATACAAGGCATTGACCAGCAAATACAAGGCATTGACGTGCAAATACAAGGCATCGACGAGCAAATACAAGGCATCGACGAGCAAATACAAGGCATTGACTATCAAATACAAGGCATTGACTATCAAATACAAGGCATTGACTATCAAATAAAGGCATTAGCGAGCAAATACAAGGCATTGACGAGCAAATACAAGGCATTGACGAGCAAATACAAGGCATCAACGAGCAAATACAAGGCATCGACGAGCAAATACAAGGCATCAACGAACAAATAGAAGGCATTGACGAGAAAATACAAGGCATTGACGAGCAAATACAAGGCATTGACGAGCAAATACAAGGCATCGACGAGCAAATACAAGGCATCAACGAGCAAATACAAGGCATTGACCAGCAAATACAAGGCATTGACGTGCAAATACAAGGCATCGACGAGCAAATACAAGGCATCGACGAGCAAATACAAGGCATTGACTATCAAATACAAGGCATTGACTATCAAATACAAGGCATTGACTATCAAATAAAGGCATTAGCGAGCAAATACAAGGCATTGACGAGCAAATACAAGGCATTGACGAGCAAATACAAGGCATCAACGAGCAAATACAAGGCATCGACGAGCAAATACAAGGCATCGACGAGCAAATACAAGGCATTGACGAGCAAATACAAGGCATTGACGAGCAAATACAAGGCATTGACGAGCAAATACAAGGCATTGACTAGCAAATACAAGGCATCAACGAGCAAATACAAGGCATTTAATAGCCAATACAAGGCATTTAATAGCCAATACAAGGCATTGACGAGTAAATACAATGCATTGACGAGCAAATACAAGGCCTTGACGAGCAAATACAAGGCATCGACGAGCAAATACAAGGCATCGACTAGCAAATATAAGGCATTGACTAGCAAATACAAGGCATCAACGAGCAAATACAAGGCATTGACTAGCAAATAAAAGGCATTGACGAGCAAATACAAGGCATCGACGAGCAAATACAAGGTATCGACGAGCAAATACAAGGCATTGACTATCAAATACAAGGCATTGACTATCAAATAAAGGCATTGACGAGCAAATACAAGGCATTAGCGAGCAAATACAAGGCATTGACTAGAAAATACAAGGCATTGACTAGCAAATACAAGGCATTGACTGGCAAATACAAGGCATCAACGAGCAAATACAAGACATTGACTAGCAAATACAAGGCATTGACGAGCAAATACAACGCATTGACGAGCAAATACAAGGCATCAGCGAGCAAATACAAGGCATTGACGAGCAAATACAAGGCATCAACGAGCAAATACAAGGCATCGACGAGCAAATACAAGGCATTGACGAGCAAATACAAGGCATTAACGAGCAAATACAAGGCATTGACGAGCAAATACAAGGCATTGACGAGCAAATACAAGGCATTGACGAGCAAATACAAGGCATTAACGAGCAAATACAAGGCATTGAATAGCCAATACAAGGCATTGACGAGTAAATACAATGCATTGACGAGCAAATACAAGGCCTTGACGAGCAAATACAAGGCATCGACTAGCAAATATAAGGCATTGACTAGCAAATACAAGGCATCAACGAGCAAATACAAGACATTGACTAGCAAATACAAGACATTGACGAGCAAATACAACGCATTGAAGAGCAAATACAAGGCATCAACGATCAAATGCAAGGCATTGACTAGCAAATACAAGGCATTGACGAGCAAATACAAGGCATTGATGAGCAAATACAAGGCATTGACTAGCAAATACAAGGCACTGAGGAGCAAATACAAGGCATAAACGAGCAAATACAAGGCATCGACGAGCAAATACAAGGCATCGACGAACAAATACAAGGCATTGACGAGCAAATATCAGGCATTGACGAGCAAATACAAGGCATTGACGAGCAAATACAAGGCATCAACGAGCAAATACAAGGCATTGACTAGCAAATACAAGGCATTGACGTGCAAATACAAGGCATCGACGAGCAAATACAAGGCATCGACGAGCAAATACAAGGCATTGACTATCAAATACAAGGCATTGACTATCAAATAAAGGCATTGACGAGCAAATACAAGGCATTAGCGAGCAAATACAAGGCATTGACGAGCAAATACAAGGCATTGACGAGCAAATACAAGGCATCAACGAGCAAATACAAGGCATCGACGACCAAATACAAGGCATTGGCGAGCAAATACAAGGCATCGACGAGCAAATACAAGGCATTGACGAGCAAATACATGCCATTGACGAGCAAATACAAGGCATTGACTAGCAAATATAAGGCATCAACGAGCAAATACAAGGCATTTAATAGCCAATACAAGGCATTGACGAGTAAATACAATGCATTGACGAGCAAATACAAGGCCTTGACGAGCAAATACAAGGCATCGACGAGCAAATACAAGGCATCGACTAGCAAATATAAGGCATTGACTAGCAAATACAAGGCATCAACGAGCAAATACAAGACATTGACTAGCAAATACAAGGCATTGACGAGCAAATACCACGCATTGACGAGCAAATACAAGGCATCAACGAGCAAATACAAGGCATTGACTAGCAAATACAAGGCATTGACGAGCAAATACAAGGCATCGACGAGCAAATACAAGGTATCGACGAGCAAATACAAGGCATTGACTATCAAATACAAGGCATTGACTATCAAATAAAGGCATTGACGAGCAAATACAAGGCATTAGCGAGCAAATACAAGGCATTGACTAGCAAATACAAGGCATTGACTACCAATTACAAGGAATTAACTAGCAAATACAAGGCATTGACTTGCAAATACAAGGCATTGACTGCCAAATACAAGGCATCAACGAGCAAATACAAGACATTGACTAGCAAATACAAGGCATCAGCGAGCAAATACAAGGCATCAGCGAGCAAATACAAGGCATTGAATAGCAAATACAAGGCATTGACGAGCAAATACAACGCATCAACGAGCAAATACAAGGCATTGACAAGCAAATACAACGCATCAACGAGCAAATACAAGGCATCAACGAGCAAATACAAGACATTGACGGGCAAATACAAGGCATCGATGAGCAAATACAAGGCATTTACTAGCAAATACAAGGCATTGACGAGCAAATACAATGCATTGACGAGCAAATACAAGGCATCAACGAGCAAATACAAGGCATCGACTCGCAAATACAAGGCATTGACTAGCAAATACAAGGGATTGACGAGCAAATACAATGCATTGGCGAGCAAATACAATGCATTGACTACCAAATACAAGACATTGATGAGCAAATACAAGGCACTGACTAGCAAATACATGGCACTGTCTCGCAAATACAAGGCATAGATGAGCAAATACAAGGTATTGACGATCAAACACAAAGCATCAACGAGCAAATACGAGGCATCGACGAGCAAATACAAGACATCGACTAGCAAATACAAGGCATTGAGGAGCAAATACAAGGCATTGACGAGCAAATACAACGCATTGACGAGCAAATACAAGGCATTGACGAGCAAATACAAGGCATCGACGAGCAAATACAAGGCATCAACGAGCAAATACAAGGCATTGACTATCAAATACAAGGCATTGACGAGCAAATACAAGGCATTAGCGAGCAAATACAAGGCAATGACTAGCAAACACAAGGCATTGACTAGCAAATACAAGGAATCAACGAGCAAATACAAGGCATTGACGAGCAAATACAAGGCATTGACTAGCAAATACAAGGCATTGACGAGCAAATACAAGGCATCAACGATCAAATGCAAGGCATTGACGAGCAAATACAAGGCATTGACGAGCAAATACAAGGCATTGATGAGCAAATACAAGGCATTGACTAGCAAATACAAGGCACTGAGGAGCAAATACAAGGCATTGACTATCAAATACAAGGCATTGACTATCAAATAAAGGCATTGACGAGCAAATACAAGGCATTAGCGAGCAAATACAAGGCATTGACTAGAAAATACAAGGCATTGACTAGCAAATACAAGGCATTGACTGGCAAATACAAGGCATCAACGAGCAAATACAAGACATTGACTAGCAAATACAAGGCATTGACGAGCAAATACAACGCATTGAGGAGCAAATACAGGGCATCAGCGAGCAAATACAAGGCATTGACGAGCAAATACAAGGCATCAACGAGCAAATACAAGGCATCGACGAGCAAATACAAGGCATTGACGAGCAAATACAAGGCATTAACGAGCAAATACAAGGCATTGACGAGCAAATACAAGGCATTGACGAGCAAATACAAGGCATTGACGAGCAAATACAAGGCATTAACGAGCAAATACAAGGCATTGAATAGCCAATACAAGGCATTGACGAGTAAATACAATGCATTGACGAGCAAATACAAGGCCTTGACGAGCAAATACAAGGCATCGACGAGCAAATACAAGGCATCGACGAACAAATACAAGGCATTGACGAGCAAATATCAGGCATTGACTAGCAAATACAAGGCATTGACGAGCAAATACAAGGCATCAACGAACAAATAGAAGGCATTGACGAGAAAATACAAGGCATTGACGAGCAAATACAAGGCATCGACGAGCAAATACAAGGCATCAACGAGCAAATACAAGGCATTGACTAGCAAATACAAGGCATTGACGTGCAAATACAAGGCATCGACGAGCAAATACAAGGCATCGACGAGCAAATACAAGGCATTGACTATCAAATACAAGGCATTGACTATCAAATAAAGGCATTGACGAGCAAATACAAGGCATTAGCGAGCAAATACAAGGCATTGACGAGCAAATACAAGGCATTGACGAGCAAATACAAGGCATCAACGAGCAAATACAAGGCATCGACGACCAAATACAAGGCATTGGCGAGCAAATACAAGGCATCGACGAGCAAATACAAGGCATTGACGAGCAAATACATGTCATTGACGAGCAAATACAAGGCATTGACTAGCAAATATAAGGCATCAACGAGCAAATACAAGGCATTTAATAGCCAATACAAGGCATTGACGAGTAAATACAATGCATTGACGAGCAAATACAAGGCCTTGACGAGCAAATACAAGGCATCGACGAGCAAATACAAGGCATCGACTAGCAAATATAAGGCATTGACTAGCAAATACAAGGCATCAACGAGCAAATACAAGACATTGACTAGCAAATACAAGGCATTGACGAGCAAATACCACGCATTGACGAGCAAATACAAGGCATCAACGAGCAAATACAAGGCATTGACTAGCAAATACAAGGCATTGACGAGCAAATACAAGGCATCGACGAGCAAATACAAGGTATCGACGAGCAAATACAAGGCATTGACTATCAAATACAAGGCATTGACTATCAAATAAAGGCATTGACGAGCAAATACAAGGCATTAGCGAGCAAATACAAGGCATTGACTAGCAAATACAAGGCATTGACTACCAATTACAAGGAATTAACTAGCAAATAAAAGGCATTGACTTGCAAATACAAGGCATTGACTGCCAAATACAAGGCATCAACGAGCAAATACAAGACATTGACTAGCAAATACAAGGCATTGACGAGCAAATACAAAGGCATTGACGAGCAAATACAAGGCATTGACGAGCAAATACAATACAAGGCATCGACGAGCAAATACAAGGACAATTGACTAGCAAATACAAGGCATTGACGAGCAAAATACAAGGCATTGACGAGCAAATACAAGGCATCAGCGAGCAAATACAAGGCATCAGCGAGCAAATACAAGGCATTGAATAGCAAATACAAGGCATTGACGAGCAAATACAACGCATCAACGAGCAAATACAAGGCATTGACAAGCAAATACAACGCATCAACGAGCAAATACAAGGCATCAACGAGCAAATACAAGACATTGACGGGCAAATACAAGGCATCGATGAGCAAATACAAGGCATTTACTAGCAAATACAAGGCATTGACGAGCAAATACAATGCATTGACGAGCAAATACAAGGCATCAACGAGCAAATACAAGGCATCGACTCGCAAATACAAGGTATTGACTAGCAAATACAAGGGATTGACGAGCAAATACAATGCATTGGCGAGCAAATACAATGCATTGACTACCAAATACAAGACATTGATGAGCAAATACAAGGCATTGACTAGCAAATACATGGCATTTACTCGCAAATACAAGGCATAGATGAGCAAATACAAGGTATTGACGAGCAAACACAAAGCATCAACGAGCAAATACAAGGCATCGACGAGCAAATACAAGACATCGACTAGCAAATACAAGGCATTGAGGAGCAAATACAAGGCATTGACGAGCAAATACAACGCATTGACGAGCAAATACAAGGCATTGACGAGCAAATACAAGGCATCGACGAGCAAATACAAGGCATCAACGAGCAAATACAAGGCATTGACTATCAAATACAAGGCATTGGCGAGCAAATACAAGGCATTAGCGAGCAAATACAAGGCAATGACTAGCAAACACAAGGCATTGACTAGCAAATACAAGGAATCAACGAGCAAATACAAGGCATTGACGAGCAAATACAAGGCATTGACTAGCAAATACAAGGCATTGACGAGCAAATACAAGGCATCAACGATCAAATGCAAGGCATTGACGAGCAAATATAAGGCATTGACGAGCAAATACAAGGCATTGATGAGCAAATACAAGGCATTGACTAGCAAATACAAGGCACTGAGGAGCAAATACAAGGCATTGACTATCAAATACAAGGCATTGACTATCAAATAAAGGCATTGACGAGCAAATACAAGGCATTAGCGAGCAAATACAAGGCATTGACTAGAAAATACAAGGCATTGACTAGCAAATACAAGGCATTGACTGGCAAATACAAGGCATCAACGAGCAAATACAAGACATTGACTAGCAAATACAAGGCATTGACGAGCAAATACAACGCATTGAGGAGCAAATACAAGGCATTGACAGCAAATACAAGGCATTGACGAGCAAATACAAGGCATCGAGCAAATACAAGGCATTGACGAGCAAATACAAGGCATTGACGAGCAAATACAAGGCATTGACGAGCAAATACAAGGCATTGACGAGCAAATACAAGGCATTGACGAGCAAATATCAGGCATTGACGAGCAAATACAAGGCATTGACGAGCAAATACAAGGCATCAACGAGCAAATAGAAGGCATTGACGAGAAAATACAAGGCATTGACGAGCAAATACAAGGCATCGACGAGCAAATACAAGGCATCAACGAGCAAATACAAGGCATTGACTAGCAAATACAAGGCATTGACGAGCAAATACAAGGCATCGACGAGCAAATACAAGGCATCGACGAGCAAATACAAGGCATTGACGAGCAAATACAAGGCATTGACTATCAAATAAAGGCATTGACGAGCAAATACAAGGCATTGACGAGCAAATACAAGGCATTGACGAGCAAATACAAGGCATTGACGAGCAAATACAAGGCATTGACGAGCAAATACAAGGCATTGACGAGCAAATACAAGGCATTGACGAGCAAATACAAGGCATTGACGAGCAAATACAAGGCATTGACTATCAAATACAAGGCATTGACTATCAAATAAAGGCATTGACGAGCAAATACAAGGCATTGACGAGCCAATACAACGCATTGACGAGCAAATACAAGGCATTGACGAGCAAATACAAGGCATCGACGAGCAAATACAAGGCATTGACGAGCAAATACAAGGCATTGACGAGCAAATACAAGGCATTGACGAGCAAATACAAGGCATTGACGAGCAAATACAAGGCATTGACTATCAAATACAAGGCATTGACGAGCAAATACAAGGCATTGACGAGCAAATACAACGCATTGACGAGCAAATACAAGGCATTGACGAGCAAATACAAGGCATCGACGAGCAAATACAAGGCATTGACGAGCAAATACAAGGCATTGACTAGCAAATACAAGGCATTGACGAGCAAATACAAGGCATTAGCGAGCAAATACAAGGCATCGACTAGCAAATACAAGGCATTGACTAGCAAATACAAGGCATTGACGAGCAAATACAAGGCATTGACGAGCAAATACAAGGCATTGACTAGCAAATACAAGGCATTGACGAGCAAATACAAGGCATCAACGAGCAAATACAAGGCATTGACGAGCAAATACAAGGCATTGACGAGCAAATACAAGGCATTGACGAGCAAATACAAGGCATTGACTAGCAAATACAAGGCATTGACTAGCAAATACAAGGCATTGACGAGCAAATACAAGGCATTGACGAGCAAATACAAGGCATTGACTAGCAAATACAAGGCATTGACGAGCAAATACAAGGCATTGACTAGAAAATACAAGGCATTGACGAGCAAATACAAGGCATTGACGAGCAAATACAAGGCATTGACGAGCAAATACAAGGCATTGACTAGCAAATACAAGGCATTGACGAGCAAATACAAGGCATTGACGAGCAAATACAAGGCATTGACTAGCAAATACAAGGCATTGACGAGCAAATACAAGGCATTAACGAGCAAATACAAGGCATTGACGAGCAAATACAAGGCATTGACGAGCAAATACAAGGCATTGACGAGCAAATACAAGGCATTGACGAGCAAATACAAGGCATTGACGAGCAAATACAAGGCATTGACGAGCAAATACAAGGCATTGACGAGCAAATACAAGGCATCAACGAGCAAATACAAGGCATTGACGAGCAAATACAAGGCATTGACGAGCAAATACAAGGCATCGACGAGCAAATACAAGGCATTGACGAGCAAATACAAGGCATTGACGAGCAAATACAAGGCATTGACGAGCAAATACAAGGCATTGACGAGCAAATACAAGGCATTGACGAGCAAATACAAGGCATTGACGAGCAAATACAAGGCATTGACGAGCAAATACAAGGCATTGACGAGCAAATACAGCAAATACAAGGCATTGACGAGCAAATACAAGGCATTGACGAGCAAATACAAGGCATTGACGAGCAAATACAAGGCATTGACGAGCAAATACAAGGCATCGACGAGCAAATACAAGGCATTGACTATCAAATACAAGGCATTGACTATCAAATACAAGGCATTGACGAGCAAATACAAGGCATTGACGAGCAAATACAAGGCATTGACGAGCAAATACAAGGCATCGACGAGCAAATACAAGGCATTGACGAGCAAATACAAGGCATTGACTATCAAATAAAGGCATTGACGAGCAAATACAAGGCATTGACGAGCAAATACAAGGCATTGACGAGCAAATACAAGGCATTGACGAGCAAATACAAGGCATTGACGAGCAAATACAAGGCATTGACGAGCAAATACAAGGCATTGACTATCAAATACAAGGCATTGACGAGCAAATACAAGGCATTGACTAGCAAATACAAGGCATTGACTAGCAAATACAAGGCATTGACGAGCAAATACAAGGCATTGACGAGCAAATACAACGCATTGACGAGCAAATACAAGGCATTGACGAGCAAATACAAGGCATTGACGAGCAAATATCAGGCATTGACGAGCAAATACAAGGCATTGACGAGCAAATACAAGGCATCAACGAGCAAATACAAGGCATCAACGAGCAAATACAAGGCATTGACGAGCAAATACAAGGCATTGACGAGCAAATACAAGGCATTTACTAGCAAAATACAAGGCATTGACGAGCAAATACAAGGCATTGACTAGCAAATACAAGGGATTGACGAGCAAATACAATGCATTGGCGAGCAAATACAATGCATTGACTACCAAATACAAGACATTGATGAGCAAATACAAGGCACTGACTAGCAAATACATGGCACTGTCTCGCAAATACAAGGCATAGATGAGCAAATACAAGGTATTGACGAGCAAACACAAAGCATCAACGAGCAAATACAAGGCATCGACGAGCAAATACAAGACATTGACTAGCAAATACAAGGCATTGAGGAGCAAATACAAGGCATTGACGAGCCAATACAACGCATTGACGAGCAAATACAAGGCATTGACGAGCAAATACAAGGCATCGACGAGCAAATACAAGGCATTGACGAGCAAATATCAGGCATTGACGAGCAAATACAAGGCATTGACGAGCAAATACAAGGCATCAACGAACAAATAGAAGGCATTGACGAGAAAATACAAGGCATTGACGAGCAAATACAAGGCATCGACGAGCAAATACAAGGCATCAACGAGCAAATACAAGGCATTGACTAGCAAATACAAGGCATTGACGTGCAAATACAAGGCATCGACGAGCAAATACAAGGCATCGACGAGCAAATACAAGGCATTGACTATCAAATACAAGGCATTGACTATCAAATAAAGGCATTGACGAGCAAATACAAGGCATTAGCGAGCAAATACAAGGCATTGACGAGCAAATACAAGGCATTGACGAGCAAATACAAGGCATCAACGAGCAAATACAAGGCATCGACGACCAAATACAAGGCATTGGCGAGCAAATACAAGGCATCTACGAGCAAATACAAGGCATTGACGAGCAAATACATGCCATTGACGAGCAAATACAAGGCATTGACTAGCAAATATAAGGCATCAACGAGCAAATACAAGGCATTTAATAGCCAATACAAGGCATTGACGAGTAAATACAATGCATTGACGAGCAAATACAAGGCCTTGACGAGCAAATACAAGGCATCGACGAGCAAATACAAGGCATCGACTAGCAAATATAAGGCATTGACTAGCAAATACAAGGCATCAACGAGCAAATACAAGACATTGACTAGCAAATACAAGGCATTGACGAGCAAATACCACGCATTGACGAGCAAATACAAGGCATCAACGAGCAAATACAAGGCATTGACTAGCAAATACAAGGCATTGACGAGCAAATACAAGGCATCGACGAGCAAATACAAGGTATCGACGAGCAAATACAAGGCATTGACTATCAAATACAAGGCATTGACGAGCAAATAAAGGCATTGACGAGCAAATACAAGGCATTAGCGAGCAAATACAAGGCATTGACTAGCAAATACAAGGCATTGACTACCAATTACAAGGAATTAACTAGCAAATACAAGGCATTGACGTGCAAATACAAGGCATTGACTGGCAAATACAAGGCATCAACGAGCAAATACAAGACATTAACTAGCAAATACAAGGCATTGACGAGCAAATACAACGCATTGACGAGCAAATACAAGGCATCAGCGAGCAAATACAAGGCATCAGCGAGCAAATACAAGGCATTGAATAGCAAATACAAGGCATTGACGAGCAAATACAACGCATCAACGAGCAAATACAAGGCATTGACAAGCAAATACAACGCATCAACGAGCAAATACAAGGCATCAACGAGCAAATACAAGACATTGACGGGCAAATACAAGGCATCGATGAGCAAATACAAGGCATTTACTAGCAAATACAAGGCATTGACGAGCAAATACAATGCATTGACGAGCAAATACAAGGCATCAACGAGCAAATACAAGGCATCGACTCGCAAATACAAGGCATTGACTAGCAAATACAAGGGATTGACGAGCAAATACAATGCATTGGCGAGCAAATACAATGCATTGACTACCAAATACAAGACATTGATGAGCAAATACAAGGCACTGACTAGCAAATACATGGCACTGTCTCGCAAATACAAGGCATAGATGAGCAAATACAAGGTATTGACGAGCAAACACAAAGCATCAACGAGCAAATACAAGGCATCGACGAGCAAATACAAGACATCGACTAGCAAATACAAGGCATTGAGGAGCAAATACAAGGCATTGACGAGCAAATACAACGCATTGACGAGCAAATACAAGGCATTGACGAGCAAATACAAGGCATCGACGAGCAAATACAAGGCATCAACGAGCAAATACAAGGCATTGACTATCAAATACAAGGCATTGGCGAGCAAATACAAGGCATTAGCGAGCAAAATACAAGGCATCAATGACTAGCAAATACAAGGCATTGACTAGCAAATACAAGGCATTGACCGAGCAAATACAAGGCATTGACGAGCAAATACAAGGCATTATTGACGAGCAAATACAAGGCATTGACTAGCAAAATACAAGGCATTGACTAGCAAACACAAGGCATTGACTAGCAAATACAAGGAATCAACGAGCAAATACAAGGCATTGACGAGCAAATACAAGGCATTGACTAGCAAATACAAGGCATTGTCGAGCAAATACAAGGCATCAACGATCAAATGCAAGGCATTGACGAGCAAATACAAGGCATTGACGAGCAAATGCAAGGCATTGATGAGCAAATAGAAGGCATTGACTAGCAAATACAAGGCACTGAGGAGCAAATACAAGGCATTGACTATCAAATACAAGGCATTGACTATCAAATAAAGGCATTGACGAGCAAATACAAGGCATTAGCGAGCAAATACAAGGCATTGACTAGAAAATACAAGGCATTGACTAGCAAATACAAGGCATTGACTGGCAAATACAAGGCATCAACGAGCAAATACAAGACATTGACTAGCAAATACAAGGCATTGACGAGCAAATACAACGCATTGAGGAGCAAATACAAGGCATCAGCGAGCAAATACAAGGCATTGACGAGCAAATACAAGGCATCAACGAGCAAATACAAGGCATCGACGAGCAAATACAAGGCATTGACGAGCAAATACAAGGCATTAACGAGCAAATACAAGGCATTGACGAGCAAATACAAGGCATTGACGAGCAAATACAAGGCATTGACGAGCAAATACAAGGCATTAACGAGCAAATACAAGGCATTGAATAGCCAATACAAGGCATTGACGAGTAAATACAATGCATTGACGAGCAAATACAAGGCCTTTACGAGCAAATACAAGGCATCGACGAGCAAATACAAGGCATCGACTAGCAAATATAAGGCATTGACTAGCAAATACAAGGCATCAACGAGCAAATACAAGACATTGACTAGCAAATACAAGACATTGACGAGCAAATACAACGCATTGAAGAGCAAATACAAGGCATCAACGATCAAATGCAAGGCATTGACTAGCAAATACAAGGCATTGACGAGCAAATACAAGGCATTGATGAGCAAATACAAGGCATTGACTAGCAAATACAAGGCACTGAGGAGAAAATACAAGGCATAAACGAGCAAATACAAGGCATCGACGAGCAAATACAAGGCATCGACGAACAAATACAAGGCATTGACGAGCAAATATCAGGCATTGACGAGCAAATACAAGGCATTGACGAGCAAATACAAGGCATCAACGAGCAAATACAAGGCATTGACTATCAAATACAAGGCCTTGACTATCAAATAAAGGCATTGACGAGCAAATACAAGGCATTAGCGAGCAAATACAAGGCATTGACGAGCAAATACAAGGCATTGACGAGCAAATACAAGGCATCAACGAGCAAATACAAGGCATCGACGAGCAAATACAAGGCATTGACGAGCAAATACAAGGCATCAACGATCAAATGCAAGGCATTGACGAGCAAATACAAGGCATTGACGAGCAAATACAAGGCATTGATGAGCAAATACAAGGCATTGACTAGCAAATACAAGGCACTGAGGAGCAAATACAAGGCATATACGAGCAAATACAAGGCATCGACGAGCAAATACAAGGCATTGACTAGCAAATACAAGGCATTGACGTGCAAATACAAGGCATCGACGAGCAAATACAAGGCATCGACTAGCAAATACAAGGCATTGACTATCAAATACAAGGCATTGACTATCAAATAAAGGCATTGACGAGCAAATACAAGGCATTAGCGCGCAAATACAAGGCATTGACGAGCAAATACAAGGCATTGACGAGCAAATACAAGGCATCAACGAGCAAATACAAGGCATCGACGAGCAAATACAAGGCACTGACGAGCAAATACAAGGCATTGACGAGCAAATACAAGGCATCGACGAGCAAATACAAGGCATTGACGAGAAAATACATGCCATTGACGAGCAAATACAAGGCATTGACTAGCAAATACAAGACATCAACGAGCAAATACAAGGCATTTAATAGCCAATACAAGGCATTGACGAGTAAATACAATGCATTGACGAGCAAATACAAGGCCTTGACGAGCAAATACAAGGCATCGACGAGCAAATACAAGGCATCGACTAGCAAATATAAGGCATTGACTAGCAAATACAAGGCATCAACGAGCAAATACAAGACATTGACTAGCAAATACAAGGCATTGACGAGCAAATACCACGCATTGACGAGCAAATACAAGGCATCAACGAGCAAATACAAGGCATTGACTAGCAAATACAAGGCATTGACGAGCAAATAAAGGCATTGACGAGCAAATACAAGGCATTAGCGAGCAAATACAAGGCATTGACTAGCAAATACAAGGCATTGACTAGCAAATACAAGGCATCAAGGAGCAAATACAAGGCATTGACGAGCAAATACAAGGCATTTACTAGCAAATACAAGGCATTGACGAGCAAATACAAGGCATTGACTAGCAAATACAAGGGATTGACGAGCAAATACAATGCATTGGCGAGCAAATACAATGCATTGACTACCAAATACAAGACATTGATGAGCAAATACAAGGCACTGACTAGCAAATACATGGCACTGTCTCGCAAATACAAGGCATAGATGAGCAAATACAAGGTATTGACGAGCAAACACAAAGCATCAACGAGCAAATACAAGGCATCGACGAGCAAATACAAGACATTGACTAGCAAATACAAGGCATTGAGGAGCAAATACAAGGCATTGACGAGCCAATACAACGCATTGACGAGCAAATACAAGGCATTGACGAGCAAATACAAGGCATCGACGAGCAAATACAAGGCATTGACGAGCAAATACAAGGCATTGACGAGCAAATATCAGGCATTGACGAGCAAATACAAGGCATTGACGAGCAAATACAAGGCATCAACGAACAAATAGAAGGCATTGACGAGAAAATACAAGGCATTGACGAGCAAATACAAGGCATCGACGAGCAAATACAAGGCATCAACGAGCAAATACAAGGCATTGACTAGCAAATACAAGGCATTGACGTGCAAATACAAGGCATCGACGAGCAAATACAAGGCATCGACGAGCAAATACAAGGCATTGACTATCAAATACAAGGCATTGACTATCAAATAAAGGCATTGACGAGCAAATACAAGGCATTAGCGAGCAAATACAAGGCATTGACGAGCAAATACAAGGCATTGACGAGCAAATACAAGGCATCAACGAGCAAATACAAGGCATCGACGACCAAATACAAGGCATTGGCGAGCAAATACAAGGCATCGACGAGCAAATACAAGGCATTGACGAGCAAATACATGCCATTGACGAGCAAATACAAGGCATTGACTAGCAAATATAAGGCATCAACGAGCAAATACAAGGCATTTAATAGCCAATACAAGGCATTGACGAGTAAATACAATGCATTGACGAGCAAATACAAGGCCTTGACGAGCAAATACAAGGCATCGACGAGCAAATACAAGGCATCGACTAGCAAATATAAGGCATTGACTAGCAAATACAAGGCATCAACGAGCAAATACAAGACATTGACTAGCAAATACAAGGCATTGACGAGCAAATACCACGCATTGACGAGCAAATACAAGGCATCAACGAGCAAATACAAAGCATTGACTAGCAAATACAAGGCATTGACGAGCAAATACAAGGCATCGACGAGCAAATACAAGGTATCGACGAGCAAATACAAGGCATTGACTATCAAATACAAGGCATTGACGAGCAAATAAAGGCATTGACGAGCAAATACAAGGCATTAGCGAGCAAATACAAGGCATTGACTAGCAAATACAAGGCATTGACTACCAATTACAAGGAATTAACTAGCAAATACAAGGCATTGACGTGCAAATACAAGGCATTGACTGGCAAATACAAGGTATCAACGAGCAAATACAAGACATTGACTAGCAAATACAAGGCATTGACGAGCAAATACAACGCATTGACGAGCAAATACAAGGCATCAGCGAGCAAATACAAGGCATCAGCGAGCAAATACAAGGCATTGAATAGCAAATACAAGGCATTGACGAGCAAATACAACGCATCAACGAGCAAATACAAGGCATTGACAAGCAAATACAACGCATCAACGAGCAAATACAAGGCATCAACGAGCAAATACAAGACATTGACGGGCAAATACAAGGCATCGATGAGCAAATACAAGGCATTTACTAGCAAATACAAGGCATTGACGAGCAAATACAATGCATTGACGAGCAAATACAAGGCATCAACGAGCAAATACAAGGCATCGACTCGCAAATACAAGGCATTGACTAGCAAATACAAGGGATTGACGAGCAAATACAATGCATTGGCGAGCAAATACAATGCATTGACTACCAAATACAAGACATTGATGAGCAAATACAAGGCACTGACTAGCAAATACATGGCACTGTCTCGCAAATACAAGGCATAGATGAGCAAATACAAGGTATTGACGAGCAAACACAAAGCATCAACGAGCAAATACAAGGCATCGACGAGCAAATACAAGACATCGACTAGCAAATACAAGGCATTTAGAAGCAAATACAAGGCATTGACGAGCAAATACAACGCATTGACGAGCAAATACAAGGCATTGACGAGCAAATACAAGGCATCGACGAGCAAATACAAGGCATCAACGAGCAAATACAAGGCATTGACTATCAAATACAAGGCATTGACGAGCAAATACAAGGCATTAGCGAGCAAATACAAGGCAATGAATAGCAAACACAAGGCATTGACTAGCAAATACAAGGAATCAACGAGCAAATACAAGGCATTGACGAGCAAATACAAGGCATTGACTAGCAAATACAAGGCATTGTCGAGCAAATACAAGGCATCAACGATCAAATGCAAGGCATTGACGAGCAAATACAAGGCATTGACGAGCAAATACAAGGCATTGATGAGCAAATACAAGGCATTGACTAGCAAATACAAGGCACTGAGGAGCAAATACAAGGCATTGACTATCAAATACAAGGCATTGACTATCAAATAAAGGCATTGACGAGCAAATACAAGGCATTAGCGAGAAAATACAAGGCATTGACTAGAAAATACAAGGCATTGACTAGCAAATACAAGGCATTGACTGGCAAATACAAGGCATCAACGAGCAAATACAAGACATTGACTAGCAAATACAAGGCATTGACGAGCAAATACAACGCATTGAGGAGCAAATACAAGGCATCAGCGAGCAAATACAAGGCATTGACGAGCAAATACAAGGCATCAACGAGCAAATACAAGGCATCGACGAGCAAATACAAGGCATTGACGAGCAAATACAAGGCATTAACGAGCAAATACAAGGCATTGACGAGCAAATACAAGGCATTGACGAGCAAATACAAGGCATTGACGAGCAAATACAAGGCATTAACGAGCAAATACAAGGCATTGAATAGCCAATACAAGGCATTGACGAGTAAATACAATGCATTGACGAGCAAATACAAGGCCTTGACGAGCAAATACAAGGCATCGACGAGCAAATACAAGGCATCGACTAGCAAATATAAGGCATTGACTAGCAAATACAAGGCATCAACGAGCAAATACAAGACATTGACTAGCAAATACAAGACATTGACGAGCAAATACAACGCATTGAAGAGCAAATACAAGGCATCAACGATCAAATGCAAGGCATTGACTAGCAAATACAAGGCATTGACGAGCAAATACAAGGCATTGATGAGCAAATACAAGGCATTGACTAGCAAATACAAGGCACTGAGGAGAAAATACAAGGCATAAACGAGCAAATACAAGGCATCGACGAGCAAATACAAGGCATCGACGAACAAATACAAGGCATTGACGAGCAAATATCAGGCATTGACGAGCAAATACAAGGCATTGACTAGCAAATACAAGGCACTGAGGAGAAAATACAAGGCATAAACGAGCAAATACAAGGCATCGACGAGCAAATACAAGGCATCGACGAACAAATACAAGGCATTGACGAGCAAATATCAGGCATTGACGAGCAAATACAAGGCATTGACGAGCAAATACAAGGCATCAACGAACAAATAGAAGGCATTGACGAGAAAAAACAAGGCATTGACGAGCAAATACAAGGCATCGACGAGCAAATACAAGGCATCAACGAGCAAATACAAGGCATTGACTAGCAAATACAAGGCATTGACGTGCAAATACAAGGCATCGACGAGCAAATACAAGGCATCGACGAGCAAATACAAGGCATTGACTATCAAATACAAGGCATTGACTATCAAATAAATGCATTGACGAGCAAATACAAGGCATTAGCGAGCAAATACAAGGCATTGACTAGCAAATACAAGGCATTGACTACCAATTACAAGGAATTAACTAGCAAATACAAGGCATTGACGTGCAAATACAAGGCATTGACTGGCAAATACAAGGCATCAACGAGCAAATACAAGACATTGACTAGCAAATACAAGGCATTGACGAGCAAATACAACGCATTGACGAGCAAATACAAGGCATCAGCGAGCAAATACAAGGCATCAGCGAGCAAATACAAGGCATTGAATAGCAAATACAAGGCATTGACGAGCAAATACAACGCATCAACGAGCAAATACAAGGCATCGATGAGCAAATACAAGGCATTTACTAGCAAATACAAGGCATTGACGAGCAAATACAATGCATTGACGAGCAAATACAAGGCATCAACGAGCAAATACAAGGCATCGACTCGCAAATACAAGGCATTGACTAGCAAATACAAGGGATTGACGAGCAAATACAATGCATTGGCGAGCAAATACAATGCATTGACTACCAAATACAAGACATTGATGAGCAAATACAAGGCACTGACTAGCAAATACATGGCACTGTCTCGCAAATACAAGGCATAGATGAGCAAATACAAGGTATTGACGAGCAAACACAAAGCATCAACGAGCAAATACAAGGCATCGACGAGCAAATACAAGACATTGACTAGCAAATACAAGGCATTGAGGAGCAAATACAAGGCATTGACGAGCAAATACAACGCATTGACGAGCAAATACAAGGCATTGACGAGCAAATACAAGGCATCGACGAGCAAATACAAGGCATCAACGAGCAAATACAAGGCATTGACTATCAAATACAAGGCATTGACGAGCAAATACAAGGCATTAGCGAGCAAATACAAGGCAATGACTAGCAAACACAAGGCATTGACTAGCAAATACAAGGAATCAACGAGCAAATACAAGGCATTGACGAGCAAATACAAGGCATTGACTAGCAAATACAAGGCATTGACGAGCAAATACAAGGCCAACGATCAAATGCAAGGCATCCCTTACGAAAATTTCACATAACATTTCACATGTGAAATGACAATTTCATATGTGAAATGAGGAATTTCACATGTGAAATGACAATTTCATATATGAAATGAGGAATTTCACATGTGAAATGACAATTTCATATATGAAATAAATAATTTCACATGTGAAATGACAATTTCATATATGAAATAAATAATTTCACATGTGAAATGACAATTTCATATATGAAATAAATAATTTCACATGTGAAATTACAATTTCATATATGAAATAAATAATTTCACATGTGAAATGACAATTTCATATATTAAATAAATAATTTCACATGTGAAATGACAATTTCATATATGAAATAAATAATTTCACATGTGAAATAGAAAAATCATATATGAAATAAAATATTTCACATGTGATTTTTTCCACATATGAAAATTTCACATATGAAATTTTAGAATCATATATGAATGTAAGGATAAAATGACTTTCACATGTGAAAGGCCAACTTCATGGCATTTCACATATGAAATTAAAAAATTTTACTTGTGATTTTTTTCCACATATGAAAATTTCACATATGAAATTTATTTCACATATGAAATTTTGGAATCATGAATTTAAGAAAAACTAAGACTTTCACTTGGATATGTGGATACATTACAATACTAAATGGATTGACTTTCACTTGGATATGTGAATACATTACAATACTAAATGGATTGACGATGCGTTATCGTCTCGATATCATCTGTCCTTATCGATACGATATCGATAATTCTTGCAATTTAGTATTTTGTTTAATGTTTAAAATATCTAATTATGATATATTGAATGACTATATTCAATTGATTTTATACTACATATGAAATTCTTAATTATGCATGTAGATCACAAACAGGCAAATTCAAAATCTATGGAAAATACAATTGAAATACTTTATTTTAAATAGACAATAGAAATGGTATACAATATCCTTAAGGCTCAATGTTTATTGTTATCTTATTACTGCCAGTTTGAATGCACTTGTTAGTTGTTATGCAAACATGAAACATGGTTGCTGTATGTACACAGCATTAGCTTAGAATTTTTGAAAAAATATTACCAAAAGTCAGGTAATTTAAGGTATGTTAATTGGTCCGAGAAAAAATGCATAGTGTGGACTCTGCAAAATGTCAATCAACTTGTCATTTTTGTGCTTGTATCACTTACATATACCTGCTGTGCAAGTAGGAACTAGGAAGCAAATGCTTGCAACCTGGCAGGAAGCATAACGTTTATTGATATGCAAATACCACAAACATATAGTTCAACCATCTAATTATTTCTCAGGTGATTAGCTTAATCTGGCAGGATTTGTGTAAACATTGTAATAACAACAATAACTAATAACTACAGTATAAATATTAAACGTGACTTGCAGCTTAGTTATTTCAATATAGCAAATTGTTTGGTACTCAAACTTTTTAAATTAAATGTGAAATTTAATATTTATCTGATAAATTCAATGTTTATCTATCTTAAATTTATCTGATTTTTTTTTATTTATCTGATTTAGCATTATGTATTTTGCATGTACAAACTAGTACACAACATAGCCTAGAGTGTTTAACCAGAGATCAGGAGGTTGCAGGTCGCAATTCCCATCTGCGGCTCAGAAACATTTTTTCTGAGTTTGCATTAAAGCTTGAGTAGCAACCAATTTACTTAACTATGGTAAACTAACATACAGGTGGTTGAACAGTCTAGTTATTTAAAAGGTGATTAGTTTAATCCAGGATTAGTGTAAAAATTGTAAACAGGATTCTATCCAATACAGCTACTTCTACTTAGGCCTTTTTAAAGTAAAAGCAGTTCAAATTTTAAACCACATTTCCCTAGTCAACAAAAACACCAGGATAAAGATTACAATATACACTATCCTTTAATCAACCAACTTTACCGCAATCGACAATAAAACAATATTATATTAACTTTAATCCTGGATTAGGGTTAATCAGTTTTTAATTAACCAGCTGGTAGCCGCCCCTGTTACAGAAACTAATCTCTGTCGATGAGATTTGGCAACCTACAACACATTGTACCAGGTAGCGAATGACCATTATCTATTTTAACATATTTGTGTTCAACATTGGACAGTTCAATTATTCTTAAGCTCGTTTCACACCCAGTTATGACTTTAATGTGGGAACAACAAGGACCACATTCATTGTCAGGTCGCAACCACTGGCCTCCAAGAATAATATTATTTGCAAAGGCTATAGTTACCTTTTGTCCATTAACAAACTTTGCAACAACAAAATTAATTATCTCTACAATGGAACCATCACTTAGACCTATAGTAAAATTATTTCTCTTTACATTCCTGCGGTAATTTAGAGAATACAAAACATTACCTTTCACCACTGCTTTATTAAAGATTAATGCTTCTTCTTCAACATCCTCACCAAAGTATTCTTCTACAAGGAATTTTTCTTCCAACGACAGGTTTCTAACATAGTGTGCTCCAAGAAAGGTCACATCATTTTGGAGTTTCAAGGCTTTCTTCAGAGGAGGACATCCACTTAGTAACGCATCAATATACATCATAACTGGATCATCGTCTGTTTCTCTGGGAATTGAACTGGCAATGGTCAATATCCCCTTGTAGAGGAGGAAAGATTTAGTTATCTGTTTTGGTACAGCCTGTGTTCCATGGAACAATTTAAGTAGGATCATGTTAAAACCTTCAAATATATATGAAGAATAGCATGATAATGGACCCCAGTCAGTTACTGTTTTCGTTAGATGTAGAAGTTGGTGAACGTTGTATGTGGCATGCTCCTTTCCATATAATTCTTCAAACTGACGAACAAACCGAGACAAACAGGCATCTGCTCTATTGAGGTCTTGTCGTGAAACCGACGAACTTGTCAGCAAAAAAGCTGCTTCCACCAGCAACAATAGATGACCAAAAAAGGGCTGTGGAAGAATACCAGATAGCACAACAGGTGCATAGAGAAGTAGCCACCAATGCCATTCTGAACCTTTCCAGTATGCTCGCTGACTAACAGACCTCGGGATTCTTGTTATTTCATTTGGCGGGTGAATAAGATGTAGCCTGTTGTCAACTGACTCAATCTTATTCCCAATGTACCAAGGTTGCTGGTGGTTTGTTGAATCAAACCACAAATGACCAAGTTGTCTTGATACACCCAGATCAACACAGTGAAGGTTGTCAACAACAAAGCCAGATACAAGGTCAAATTCTGGTAACTGGGCAAGTATGGTCGGACCTTTTACTCCTTTCGCAGCGTCCTTTTTTCGAAAAGCTTTTCGTGCATTCTTTTTCATGTCATTATGGGTCCTCAACTTGTCTCCTTCATCTGAATTTGTGTAAACTCTGCAATGTCCACGTCCTTTGTCAACAATCTCCCCAGGGTTATAACACCAGCTACAGCCATATAGCCCATTGAACTGTTTAATATTCTGTAATGTACATCTTGCAACACTGTCAGCAGAACAAATACAGGCATAGACGGTTGACAAGATCCATTCTCCAGCTTTACACCAGTAGATACCAGTTGAACTCAGTTTTTTCATTTCTTCCGTAAAAGGCTGAAGGAATGTATTCATTACAGGCTTGATATTTCCAAACCAAAGTCCAAGTAGAAAAACATTGTCATTTCTTTGTTTAGTTGGGAGTTCATTTAGGATCCCTTGTAATGGCCAAATACTAAAGTTTGAAGATTTAAATACTGGAACTCCATCACAATTAAATGATATACTGAAAGAATTTGGATCCTTCATCAGTTTACCATCAGAAATCTGTTTATACATCTGTCCGTCGTAAATATCCTCATAGTTATTTTCATTCTTTTTTACTCTTGTAAAACGATGATCTACTTTTGAGCTGATGTCTGGCCTTTTTAGCAGTTCCATTAGTTGCCCTTGGAGTGGTATATAAACAAAGAACGATCCCTTGTTGATCAAATCCTGCTGTGTATGGTTTGTATGACACACATCACACCAAACAGTAGCTTCTGTTCCAAGCCATTTTAGGCAATCTGGGCAGTACAAATGAAATTCTGTTCCTTTGCGAAACTCGGAAAAGTACTTTAAAAAAAAAAAGTAAAAAAAGTACTTTTAAAAAATTTAGTGTCAGGTAAAAGATTACCAACTGGTAAAATTAGTGATAAAAGTTTTAATAAATTGCAAATGGCAGAAGATGTTAGACCATTTCCAAGAATGAAAGACATCAACAGCAACAGACACTGTCCAAGGGTAACTTTAGAATTTTCATAAAGTGGTTGATCCAGGTTGCTGCAATTTCCATTCATTTCATCCTACAAAAACATTTAATTAACCAAATTTAATTTTATAAACCTAACCAAAGTTAATGTCAGGGCAAACAGCTAAACAGCAAAGGGCCTTCACCTCCTAGGAAAAATCATTTCAAGGAAAAATAATTTCCAAGAAAAGTAATTTCCAAGAAAAGTAATTTCCTGGAAAGTGGTTGTTAAGTCATTAAGGGGCAGGAACCCTACTCTGCTGAATAAAATTCTACATGTTAGCCCTTAATGGGTCAAGATTCACATGAGCCTAAGTCAATCAAATTGTTTTTACATACAGTATAAATAGATTATATAAATCTCATGCATTCATTTGTCAACCACATAGGTTTTCTGGGAATATCATGCAAATCATAGAGGTTTTTAATAAACAATTTGTCATATGACTGAGCAAAATGTTGTCATTCCTCCACGTCATGGGGGAACAAGGAAATACAAAAAATCAACAAATCCCCCTGGTTTCCTGGGGGACAGACCCAGGTGGAAGCCGATGATAGACACATAAGGCTTACTTTGTTAAAACAATCTCAGACTGCCATACCGGCCTGACGTAAACAACAAGCATGCAACAAGTAGAAGTTTGCTATTAATAAATAGAATTGTGTTATCTTTCCATGGTTTTCATACAGTTATAGAAATACAATTTTTAGTTTTTTATAACATTCATACAATTTATTAAATGTATTTATTATGCATAATAAAATAAGTTAACGAGACTTATCGGGCACGCCCCTATGTATAGGGGGTTTGTTGACCGGTATAAAGCCCGGGGTTTTACCTAATATTTAAAGGCTGACAATCGAGTCGGTCGAGCTAGTCGTCAGTCGTATCTGCGTACCCACCTGAATTGGTCCCCCCGTCAGGAAAGGATGAATGGAAGGAGTCAGTCGTTGGGCCTGCAGGGTGAGTACCAACATTCTTGTTGTATCATAGCATAATTCTCGTACATTTTCCCCGTCTTACACGGGTGACTAGCTGAATTTGGGGGATGGACGGTACGTTGGTTCGGGGGGATCTTCAGGAGAGTCCTCGCAGGCTTGGAAACCTTGCTCGTCATAGGGGCCAGCGAGAGGTCTTGCAGGTTGCCATCCTCGCTCGTCGTAAGGGGCGTGTTAGCTACTGACTCCATCCCTCCGGTCGGCTACCGGCAACGTAGAGATTATTAATAGTAACGTAATTACTATATGGTGTTCAATATCACTTAACTAAGGTTCAGTTGAACACCGATAAATAATCGTTAATAACAAAATATTAATAAATAGAGGATATTACATGGTGGTGCGAAGATATGAATTTTATCTTCGAGTGGTGAAAACAATATTTTACGAATGAGCGTAGCGAATACGAGAAGATAAAATTCATATCTTCAAGCCAACTTGTAATTTTCTTTTTATTATATAGATTCAATGCAAAAGGTGGGAAAATGTTTAATCACGTGATCGACATCTATGGAAAATATGTCACTGCATATTTCTTTGTAAAACCTCCTATCTATATAGTAATTCCACATAATTTGGACAAATTACACAACATTACCTCTTCTCCAGTGTCCGAGCTATTACTATGTTCTTGGGAATCAGGATCTTGTATCAACTCGTCATTTTCATCTTCATGCAATTGCTGATTTGGTGCTTCAAAATCCTCAACCTCGGTTGAATCAACTGAAAAATCTATTTCATAATCTGATTGCTCCAGTTCCCAAGCGTCGTACCCCACGGTGAAGCCCTGACAGTCATAATCCGGCTCAGTAGAACTTCTGTAATCTTCTTCACTGACACTGGTCATGTCAACGGTAACACCAACACTGCCTTCGTCAGCATCATTGCCATCATCATCATCATGAATACACTTTCTCCGACGCCATCTTGTTGTCTTTGGCAAATCTACATTATCTTCTTCGTTCATCCATCTTTTGTAAGGCCCCCTACGAGATGTTGCTTCAAGGCAATCCATAATTAACAGTTTATCTGCAGCAGAAAGTTCGCTTCGTATGTAATGCCTGAAATAATCGGAGATCGCATCGGAAAATTGTCGGCAAATAGATCTCCGACAATAGTCCGACTATCCACCGACTATATACCGATCTCTCCCCCATGCGCACTGGGGTTAGTGACCCCCAAAAACATTGTTTACACGTGTTTCTACTTTCTACTTTCAGCTCTTCGAAGGTAACGTTAAACTAGAGTCTTGAGGATATTTTCGTCTTTTGGATCAGATTTTAATCTTTAATCGTCGACATGAAGTATGTACTAGTAAACTGGAGCGAAACAAATGAAACCAGCGTTATGGAAGAAGACAGTATCCGCGATGTCAGCATGTTACGCGATTCGAACAAAGAAGGCATGATCTACCACAAGACAGGCAAGAAAGCTCCTAAAGGTGGATGGAAAGGATTTCTCGGTCGTGTTGTATCTATATATGGTAAGTAACAAATCTGTTTATTTTACTTTGTCTAATTTCAAAGTGTATACAATAAATAATGACCTGCAGGGCGAGCAAAGCGTTCTTTGTCTTTTAATTCAAATTGTTCTCCATTCAACTTCTTTCTCGGTTTTCAGATACTATTAAAGAAGCTCGCCAGAAAGAAGAAGAGTATCTGCTTGAAGATAAGGAAAATTCTTGCACTTCTGAGAAAAGACCAACGAAGAAAAGAGTACGATATGGTTCGTTTTGTGATGAAGTACCAGAAATTAAAGGAGCAAATTCGAAGGTAAGAGTATGTGAATAAATAGCTACAAATCATGTTTCATATTTGTTTTGTGATCAGTGCTATATTGGTTGTCAGTAGCTTGATAGAATATGTGCCATCGTTAAGTGTGAATCATGCTGGTACCAAAGTGAATTATGAAATTCTACATGCCAGTATATAATACAGCAAACTAAATCAAACTGCCAGTTTATATTATTTTTACTGTGATTGGTGATTACTATACAGTAATGACTAATGGTAGTTACTGTGATGGGTAATTACTGTGATGGGTGATTTATTTACTATTATCCCCTCACAAGCGAGGTCGCGATCTCGCCACGGCAGGGTTCCATTTCTCACAAATAGTTTGTATATAATTATATATATATTTATAAGCCACACATGGTACGTGTCACTTATTTACTGCTCGTGGTGGAGGCTATTTCAGATACGGTAGAGCACCAAACCCAACCCCAACACAAAAAAGATCCTAATCCTAACCCCCTGCCTAATGAGTTAAGTAACCCCCGCCTAAAAAAATCAAATACCCGGGTCTTTTGTCAGGGGAGATGGTCAAGTTTGGAATTGACTCATTCATAATTTCTTAGTACATAAACTGTTTAAATTTTACGTTTTTTTTGCACGTTTTCACAATATAGTAGACACGTATGTTATGTATTTAGACATGGTAATTCCAAATCTGTTTTCAGAATTGAAATCGAGTAAATATTGGCCGAGATAAATTTTCGGATTTAAATACAAATACGCAGTCTGGCACTGGGGACCATGGTTGGGGAAAATAAACTCTAGGGGTGGGGGTAAAGGTAGAAAAGGCGAGTGAGGGGATTATTGCGGATTCGTATTTCTAGTGGGTGATTTCTATGATGGGTGATTATTGAATACCATACCATGATTGATTTTCTTTGATGTCTGAAATTGATATCATTTACTCATCTTCATTTTACCGCTAAAGAATGCCCTTTAGGATTTTATACTTGCTGATGCTTGATAGTTTTTATTGAAGTCAGAGGTTTTGAATGGGTGTCGTGTAAAATTTGGATGTATGTTAATTTTTACAGATACTGTCTGTCCAACAGAAAAGAAAATTTGCATTGATGTCATGTGAGAAAAATTTAATTCAAAGTGATGATCATGATAGTGATGATGATGATGAAAATGGAAATAGAGAATGGGCAGATTTATCACGAGAAGAACTTATCCACCATATTAAATGCCTTCAGAGGAAGCTGCACGATGAAAAGGCACAAAATGAGCTGCATAAAAGTACGTTTTTATTTTCTAATTGACCTTGTGTAACAGTCTGTGATTGTCACCATGTTGTATGCAAGTAATCACTGTTGGAGCATGTGCATTATTTGTATATTCACCTAGTGCACATGCTCGAACGAAGATTTCACTTTCACCACAGTTGGTTTTGAGATTGTCATGTATCTAGGTAATATTTGGCATTTCACTCGATCAAACTACATGTTGAAAGGATTTGTGGTGAAGGAAAATTTCGAGTGTTGGAATACATACATTTTAAGACCAAACCGGGACCAGTTGCGAAAAATGCAACTTAGCGGCCTTCCGGTAGGAATTGAACCCGCGACCCTGCGATTGCTAGTGTAGTGCTCTGACCACTGAGCTACGGAAGCCGTTGCCGAGAGGCTAGTCATGAGTTCTGTATATATGGTGGTAATGCCGGGATAAGATTCTGGGTATATTATAGGTAATATTTGGCATTTCACTCGATCAAACTACATGTTGAAAGGATTTGTGGTGAAGGAAAATTTCGAGTGTTGGAATACATACATTTTAAGACCAAACCGGGACCAGTTGCGAAAAATGCAACTTAGCGGCCTTCCGGTAGGAATTGAACCTGCGATTGCTAGTGCAGTGCTCTGACCACTGAGCTATGGAAGCCGTTGCCGAGAGGCTAGTCACAAGTTCTGTATATATGGTGGTAATGCCGGGATAAGATTCTGGGTATATTATAGGTAATATTTGGCATTTCACTCGATCAAACTACATGTTGAAAGGATTTGTGGTGAAGGAAAATTTTGAGTGTTGGAATACATACATTTTAAGACCAAACCGGGACCAGTTGAAATGAAATGCCAAATATTACCTATAATACCCAGAATCTTATCCCGGCATTACCACCACCATATATACAGAACTCGTGACTAAGCTCTCGGCAACGGTTTCCGTAGCTCAGTGGTCAGAGCACTGCACTAGCATCGCAGAGTCGCGGGTTCAATTCCCAGCCGGAAGGCCTTAAAGTTGCATTTTTCGCAACTGGTCCCGGTTTGGTCTTAAAATGTATGTATTCCAACACTCGAAATTTTCCTTCACTATAAATCCTTTCAACATGTAGTTTGATCGAGTGAAATGCCAAATATTAGTATTACCTATATATATATATATATATATATATATATATATATATATAGATAAAATGAAGCGAATAGTTTGCAATCGTCTAAGAGTGCTCAATACCTTGAGTGGTAGAGCGAATTGTATAACTTATGAACTTAAAATATTGTTTGCTACTCCGAGTTTCACGCAAGTGCGATCATCAGGCAATAGTGGAACTGATTCTGTAGTCCTTCTTTTATAGTATGCGTTACGTCATGGTGTGTGGGAGGCCTTATGAGTCATCACTTTTTTCTTCGCGCGGCGGCTGATTGTTATGTTAAATCTGTTTTGATGGCGGCATTTTGAAACGAGTTCTGATCTTTTGTTTAGTAAACTTTGTTTGTTCGCTTTCATGATGTAAAGTTTTTCCTCGTGGCACAAATTACAACGTTTTCCTCCACTTCTGTATGCTGCGGCTCGTTTTGCCACTTGCGTGAAACTCGGAGTAGCAAACAATATTTTAAGTTCATAAGTTATATATATATATATATATATATATATATTATATATATATATATATATATATATATATATTATATATATATATATATATATATATATATATATATATATATATATATATATATATTTATATATATATATATATATATATATATATATATATATATATATATATATATATATATATATATATATATATATATATATATATATATATATATATATATATATATATATATATATATATATATATATATATATATATATATATATATATATATATATATATATATCACACCCTCCACTACCCTCAACGAACAAGATCACCACACACAGAACCATGGAGATAAACACACCCACTATTCGAACTTTATCTGTGAATAAACACAAACAGAATGAAGAACCTCACACAACCGGAAATCAAAACATTACAATGGACAACCAACCAATCAGACGCTCACAACGATTACTAGAGAAACACGAGAAGAATCACCATGAAGAATTTACCATCGACCATTTCTGACGAAGGCTCGAAGCACCGAGTCGAAAACTCTAAATTGAGAGAACATCATCGATAACACATTATGCCTGGATTACAACACACTCTGCCTGGATAACACACAAACATTAATTACTGATATAGAGTGACTGCCACATAGGAAGTACATTATCAATTGAACCAATACATTGTAGTAACCTTCGCTCGCCATCTTCGTAGGTTAATGGTTAGAGCATCTCACCGGTTCGATCTCAGAAATATTTTTGACGATTTGAGCTTGACGATAGCCCATATATGATATCTCATTTGTTGTTTTGTAATATTATTATTGTTTTGCTTTCAGATCTACCTGGTATGCTAGTTGAAGCATTATCGAATAAGAAAGTAATTGAGAAGTTAAATGAACTGCCAAGATCTCAAACCATTCCACAACAAAAAGGTGTGTCAAAGAAATTTGTGCCTATCAACCTGGCAAGCATGATACCATCCCCAAAACCTGTCCCCTTTCAAACCATACAAAAGAAGCAGCAAATGAAAAGTCCAATGACTCCAATGGATAGAAGCCTGACTGATTTTGAGGTCAAAAATAATCAAAAGGCTGTCAGTGCAGACACATCAGGATCAAGCCCAATGTCAAAGAGACCAGAAATGTTACCTGGAACATCAGATGCATGTATGAGCAGTACAGATGATCAACTGGATGACAAGAAAAAACTACGTGTAAGTTACCAAATGCTACACTGTATACTATAATGTTCTGTTTAATTACTATATAGTTGGTATAATGGTATGCTGCCAAATTTGTGTACGTAGTCTCTCTCATGAAGGGCCTTCGCTTGAAACATTAGACCTCCCATACACGATTTCAGCAATATACCAACTTTTACCGTATTTGATTTGTGTTTCTACACTGCCTATGCAGCTCAACACGTCCATATGTTTAATTACTAGGTATTTACTGCAGTTTCTGTAACTGTCAGTGATACAATTGGTATGATTATTAAGTTAACAATTAACATTCATAATTTCATATACCATATTTCCTTGAATAAGCGTCCAAGGTGCTATTATTTCAAATTTGGATTTATAGGGGTACTTAATCGAGGGAGGACACTTATTTGAGGGGTGCTTAATTACAAACAAGAACTCACTGTTTGCTCACTGTACACATATTTAAAGAAACAATACTTGATATTTTAAGCATAGTTTAGGACCAGACCTGGAAATAATTCCAACCTTTCTTTGGATCCTACACTAAGAATCAAATAATTTCTTCAAAAACATGGTGGTCGCACTGTTTCACAGGACTAAAAGTCTAAAACAATCGTTATTAAAGCCGTGCCTAGCAATTTGCTAGTAGCACTGTAGCAAAATCCATTGCTACACAGACTGTCACACTATACAACACTGCTACACCTATAGACTAAGTTGGGAGTGGGAGTTGTGACTTGCCAGCCCATGACACTTTCTTACAACTAAAATATTTTCTTGGAACGAGGATCCCAGGATCCACCCCTATTTCCAGGTCTGTTTAGGACCCTTATGTAAATCACCCTCGGGTGAAGTTATTAAAGATTATTCTCATGTGTATGTAATAAAATCAGTTGAATTACTTGAGATAATTTTTCAGGTGCTTATTTTGAATTCTATGTTCAACAGGGGCGTTTAATTGAGGAAATACGGTACTTCAACCAACATTCCGTAGGGTTGTTGTCAGTAGGCCTATCACAGAGGCGTGTGATCACACTTGCACGCCTCTGCACACATCTGAAGAACACGATTCGTGCATTTGATTTGGGAAATCATTTCCACTATAGTTATTTGTACGTATCAAAATACCATTCCAGTAATAATGCTTTCTTAACTGTTTTTGAAGTATGAAAATGTCACATGCTATCGCACGCCTAGGCGTGCAAAGCTCCACACACCTGTGTTATTTCCTCAGTGATAGGCCTGCGTCAGAGGTGCATAAAAACCGGTATTGTTTAAAATTTGCTTCCTTTGCAGCTAACTTATCTCAATTTTTATGTATTTTATCATTATTTAGGCTATGCTGACACCAAATGCATTGGTAGAGCTGGACAGATGCAAAAATTATTCCAAGTTGACAAAAACGCTTATGACATCCCTGTTCGACAGAGCAACCTTACAAAAATCAACATTATCAGGAAAGTCAAAAGATGGAAGAGAACTATTGGATGCCAACAAAGTTGATATGATCATCGGTGAGTTATTATCCTTCAATGCATATGTCAAAGCCCATAAGAAACAGTATTTTGTTCAAGTTAAATATTGAGAATGTATTGTAGGCTTTATACCAGATATATCCCATGTGTTGTAGTGTCTGAATTAAAACCATCATGTGATATTTACAAGACTTGTAGGAAATTATTTCCAGGGGCACTAACCCAAGGGAATTTTGCAAAGGCAAGGGGAAATGTAATCACAAATTTGCTGAACAGTTGTCACTTTGTAATACTATAAATGTTGAGGAAAATGTTCAGAACTTTACTGATGTCAGAGGAAAATTTACCCTGTGTCTACTAAATTTCCCCAATGTTATTCATGAGGGAAATTTAGTAGACAACGGGGAAATTTCTTCACTGAGGTCATTGTGGTTGCAATGACCTCAGTGAACAAAGAAATCAGACGCGATCGTGGTATTACTTGATTAAAACATTTAGAAGGATTATTATTAATAATATTGGCATTTGAACTTGATTACTGTAAAGAAAATCAATGAAAAGGATATTTTACAAGTGTAGACTCTGTAACACTTTAAATTATACTTTAAATTATACTTTAAATTATACTTAATACTTAAATTATACTTAATTAACGCTTGGTACAATAAAGCCATTACTTTCTTTTCTAAATACTCTTTTGTTCTTCGCAAATTTATTCATCAGATAAACTTTATTCATCAGATAGAACGAAGATAACAGAACGAAGATAACATAATGAGTGTTTTAAGAACGAAAATGCTCTCTCACTTGCCTATCGGCTTGTGCAATTTTGGCAAATTTTCAAATATCACTCGTAGTGTAAATCCTTAATTGTACTCGCTATCATATGATTACTTGTTTATTATATTGACAAAATTGCGTTAATTAAATAATTGCACACTCATTTATTACACTGGAGTGCAATTAATGATTTATTGCACTCCTCTCAGCCATGTATATAATAAACTGAGTAATTAATAATTTAAAAGCATGTTTATTTTCAAATGTTTGAAAGTTATTTAATCCCATGTGTAGTGCTAACCATGTTTTCATTTTACAGGGTATGTTACCCAGGTTTACCCAAACACACCAAAATCTGCCATCAGGATTGCGATGTCGCAAAAATTAAAAGACGAGAAGGAGGCATGCAAAAGAAAAAAGAGAGTAGAAGATGAGAGAAATATTGACAACTGATTTTTTAATATGAACGTTATTTATATTTAATTTTTTATAGAGCTCATTGTGTGTATTCTGATATTATTTATATTATTAAATAGATTAAATACTTATTATATTGCAGTTCATTTGTTTGTGCTCACATTACCCAATGTAAATTTCAGATGTGATTTTTCATTCGATATGGGATTATCCCTTTCATATGCGAAAACCTTGCTCATTTCATATGTGGAAATTTCATATGTGATTGCTCTTTTCTTATGTGAAAATTTAATGTGATTGCTCGTTTCACATGTGAAAAGTTCATATGTGATTGCTCATTTCACATGTGAAAATTCCATATGTGAAAAGGTTCCAATTCCACATATGAAATGCGGAAATTTCATATGTGATAGCTTATTTCACATGTGGAAATTTCATATGTGATTGCTCGTTTCACATGTGGAAATTTCATATGTGATTGCTCGTTTCACATGTGGAAATTTCATATGTGATTGCTCATTTCATATGTGAAAATACCATATGTGAAAAGGTTCCAATTCCACATATGGAATTTTCACATGTGAAATTAGATGTGAAATTTTCGTAAGGGATTGACGAGCAAATACAAGGCATTGACGAGCAAATACAAGGCATTGATGAGCAAATACAAGGCATTGACTAGCAAATACAAGGCACTGAGGAGCAAATACAAGGCATATACGAGCAAATACAAGGCATCGACGAACAAATACAAGGCATTGACGAGCAAATATCAGGCATTGACGAGCAAATACAAGGCATTGACGAGCAAATACAAGGCATCAACGAACAAATAGAAGGCATTGACGAGAAAATACAAGGCATTGACGAGCAAATACAAGGCATCGACGAGCAAATACAAGGCATCAACGAGCAAATACAAGGAATTGACTAGCAAATACAAGGCATTGACGTGCAAATACAAGGCATCGACGAGCAAATACAAGGCATCGACGAGCAAATACAAGGTATTGACTATCAAATACAAGGCATTGACTATCAAATAAAGGCATTGACGAGCAAATACAAGGCATTAGCGAGCAAATACAAGGCATTGACGAGCAAATACAAGGCATTGACGAGCAAATACAAGGCATCAACGAGCAAATACAAGGCATCGACGAGCAAATACAAGGCATTGACGAGCAAATACAAGGCATTGACGAGCAAATACAAGGCATTGACTATCAAATACAAGGCATTGACTATCAAATAAAGGCATTGACGAGCAAATACAAGGCATTAGCGAGCAAATACAAGGCATTGACGAGCAAATACAAGGCATTGACGAGCAAATACAAGGCATCAACGAGCAAATACAAGGCATCGACGAGCAAATACAAGGCATTGACGAGCAAATACAAGGCATTGACGAGCAAATACAAGGCATCGACGAGCAAATACAAGGCATTGACGAGCAAATACATGCCATTGACGAGCAAATACAAGGCATTGACTAGCAAATACAAGGCATCAACGAGCAAATACAAGGCATTTAATAGCCAATACAAGGCATTGACGAGCAAATACAAGGCATCAACGAGCAAATACAAGGCATCGACTCGCAAATACAAGGCATTGACTAGCAAATACAAGGGATTGACGAGCAAATACAATGCATTGGCGAGCAAATACAATGCATTGACTACCAAATACAAGACATTGATGAGCAAATACATGGCACTGTCTCGCAAATACATGGCACTGTCTCGCAAATACAAGGCATGGATGAGCAAATACAAGGTATTGACGAGCAAACACAAAGCATCAACGAGCAAATACAAGGCATCGACGAGCAAATACAAGACATTGACTTGCAAATACAAGGCATTGAGGAGCAAATACAAGGTATTGACGAGCAAATACAACGCATTGACCAGCAAATACAAGGCATTGACGAGCAAATACAAGGCATCGACGAGCAAATACAAGGCATCAACGAGCAAATACAAGGCATTGACTATCAAATACAAGGCATTGACGAGCAAATACAAGGCATTAGCGAGCAAATACAAGGCAATGACTAGCAAACACAAGGCATTGACTAGCAAATACAAGGAATCGACGAGCAAATACAAGGCATTGACGAGCAAATACAAGGCATTGACTAGCAAATACAAGGCATTGACGAGCAAATACAAGGCATCAACGATCAAATGCAAGGCATTGACGAGCAAATACAAGGCATTGACGAGCAAATACAAGGCATTGATGAGCAAATACAAGGCATTGACTAGCAAATACAAGGCACTGAGGAGCAAATACAAGGCATATACGAGCAAATACAAGGCATCTACGAGCAAATACAAGGCATCGACGAACAAATACAAGGCATTGACGAGCAAATATCAGGCATTGACGAGCAAATACAAGGCATTGACGAGCAAATACAAGGCTACAACGAACAAATAGAAGGCATTGACGAGAAAATACAAGGCATTGACGAGCAAATACAAGGCATCGACGAGCAAATACAAGGCATCAACGAGCAAATACAAGGCATTGACTAGCAAATACAAGGCATTGACGTGCAAATACAAGGCATCGACGAGCAAATACAAGGCATCGACGAGCAAATACAAGGCATTGACTATCAAATACAAGGCATTGACTATCAAATAGAAGGCATTGACGAGAAAATACAAGGCATTGACGAGCAAATACAAGGCATCGACGAGGAAATACAAGGCATCAACGAGCAAATACAAGGCATTGACTAGCAAATACATGCCATTGACGAGCAAATACAAGGCATTGACTAGCAAATACAAGACATCAACGAGCAAATACAAGGCATTTAATAGCCAATACAAGGCATTGACGAGTAAATACAATACATTGACGAGCAAATACAATGCATTGACGAGCAAATACAAGGCCTTGACGAGTAAATACAAGGCATCGACGAGCAATACAAGGCATCAACGAGCAACTACAAGACATTGACTAGCAAATACAAGGCATTGACGAGCAAATACCACGCATTGACGAGCAAATACAAGGCATCAACGAGCAAATACAAGGCATTGACTAGCAAATACAAGGCATTGACGAGCAAATACAATGCATTGACGAGCAAATACAAGGCCTTGACGAGCAAATACAAGGCATCGACGAGCAAATACAAGGCATCGACTAGCAAATATAAGGCATCAACGAGCAAATACAAGGCATTGACTATCAAATACAAGGCATTGACGAGCAAATACAATGCATTGACTACCAAATACAAGACATTGATGAGCAAATACAAGGCACTGACCAGCAAATACATGGCACTGTTTCGCAAATACAAGGCATAGATGAGCAAATACAAGGTATTGACGAGCAAACACAAAGCATCAACGAGCAAATACAAGGCATCGACGAGCAAATACAAGACATTGACTAGCAAATACAAGGCATTGAGGAGCAAATACAAGGTATTGACGAGCAAATACAACGCATTGACCAGCAAATACAAGGCATTGACGAGCAAATACAAGGCATCGACGAGCAAATACAAGGCATCAACGAGCAAATACAAGGCATTGACTATCAAATACAAGGCATTGACGAGCAAATACAAGGCATTAGCGAGCAAATACAAGGCAATGACTAGCAAACACAAGGCATTGACTAGCAAATACAAGGAATCAACGAGCAAATACAAGGCATTGACGAGCAAATACAAGGCATTGACTAGCAAATACAAGGCATTGACGAGCAAATACAAGGCATCAACGATCAAATGCAAGGCATTGACGAGCAAATACAAGGCATTGATGAGCAAATACAAGGCATTGACTAGCAAATACAAGGCACTGAGGAGCAAATACAAGGCATATACGAGCAAATACAAGGCATCTACGAGCAAATACAAGGCATCGACGAACAAATACAAGGCATTGACGAGCAAATATCAGGCATTGACGAGCAAATACAAGGCATTGACGAGCAAATACAAGGCATCAACGAACAAATAGAAGGCATTGACGAGAAAATACAAGGCATTGACGAGCAAATACAAGGCATCGACGAGCAAATACAAGGCATCAACGAGCAAATACAAGGAATTGACTAGCAAATACAAGGCATTGACGTGCAAATACAAGGCATCGACGAGCAAATACAAGGCATCGACGAGCAAATACAAGGTATTGACAATCAAATACAAGGCATTGACTATCAAATAAAGGCATTGACGAGCAAATACAAGGCATTAGCGAGCAAATACAAGGCATTGACGAGCAAATACAAGGCATTGACGAGCAAATACAAGGCATCAACGAGCAAATACAAGGCATCGACGAGCATATACAAGGCATTGACGAGCAAATACAAGGCATTGACGAGCAAATACAAGGCATTGACTATCAAATACAAGGCATTGACTATCAAATAAAGGCATTGACGAGCAAATACAAGGCATTAGCGAGCAAATACAAGGCATTGACGAGCAAATACAAGGCATTGACGAGCAAATACAAGGCATCAACGAGCAAATACAAGGCATCGACGAGCAAATACAAGGCATTGACGAGCAAATACAAGGCATTGACGAGCAAATACAAGGCATCGTCGAGCAAATACAAGGCATTGACGAGCAAATACATGCCATTGACGAGCAAATACAAGGCATTGACTAGCAAATACAAGGCATCAACGAGCAAATACAAGGCATTTAATAGCCAATACAAGGCATTGACGAGCAAATACAAGGCATCAACGAGCAAATACAAGGCATCGACTCGCAAATACAAGGCATTGACTAGCAAATACAAGGGATTGACGAGCAAATACAATGCATTGGCGAGCAAATACAATGCATTGACTACCAAATACAAGACATTGATGAGCAAATACATGGCACTGTCTCGCAAATACATGGCACTGTCTCGCAAATACAAGGCATGGATGAGCAAATACAAGGTATTGACGAGCAAACACAAAGCATCAACGAGCAAATACAAGGCATCGACGAGCAAATACAAGACATTGACTTGCAAATACAAGGCATTGAGGAGCAAATACAAGGTATTGACGAGCAAATACAACGCATTGACCAGCAAATACAAGGCATTGACGAGCAAATACAAGGCATCGACGAGCAAATACAAGGCATCAACGAGCAAATACAAGGCATTGACTATCAAATACAAGGCATTGACGAGCAAATACAAGGCATTAGCGAGCAAATACAAGGCAATGACTAGCAAACACAAGGCATTGACTAGCAAATACAAGGAATCGACGAGCAAATACAAGGCATTGACGAGCAAATACAAGGCATTGACTAGCAAATACAAGGCATTGACGAGCAAATACAAGGCATCAACGATCAAATGCAAGGCATTGACGAGCAAATACAAGGCATTGACGAGCAAATACAAGGCATTGATGAGCAAATACAAGGCATTGACTAGCAAATACAAGGCACTGAGGAGCAAATACAAGGCATATACGAGCAAATACAAGGCATCTACGAGCAAATACAAGGCATCGACGAACAAATACAAGGCATTGACGAGCAAATATCAGGCATTGACGAGCAAATACAAGGCATTGACGAGCAAATACAAGGCATCAACGAACAAATAGAAGGCATTGACGAGAAAATACAAGGCATTGACGAGCAAATACAAGGCATCGACGAGCAAATACAAGGCATCAACGAGCAAATACAAGGCATTGACTAGCAAATACAAGGCATTGACGTGCAAATACAAGGCATCGACGAGCAAATACAAGGCATCGACGAGCAAATACAAGGCATTGACTATCAAATACAAGGCATTGACTATCAAATAGAAGGCATTGACGAGAAAATACAAGGCATTGACGAGCAAATACAAGGCATCGACGAGCAAATACAAGGCATCAACGAGCAAATACAAGGCATTGACTAGCAAATACATGCCATTGACGAGCAAATACAAGGCATTGACTAGCAAATACAAGACATCAACGAGCAAATACAAGGCATTTAATAGCCAATACAAGGCATTGACGAGTAAATACAATACATTGACGAGCAAATACAATGCATTGACGAGCAAATACAAGGCCTTGACGAGTAAATACAAGGCATCGACGAGCAATACAAGGCATCAACGAGCAAATACAAGACATTGACTAGCAAATACAAGGCATTGACGAGCAAATACCACGCATTGACGAGCAAATACAAGGCATCAGCGAGCAAATGCAAGGCATTGACTAGCAAATGCAAGGCATTGACGAGCAAATACAATGCATTGACGAGCAAATACAAGGCCTTGACGAGCAAATACAAGGCATCGACGAGCAAATACAAGGCATCGACTAGCAAATATAAGGCATCAACGAGCAAATACAAGGCATTGACTATCAAATACAAGGCATTGACGAGCAAATACAATGCATTGACTACCAAATACAAGACATTGATGAGCAAATACAAGGCACTGACCAGCAAATACATGGCACTGTTTCGCAAATACAAGGCATAGATGAGCAAATACAAGGTATTGACGAGCAAACACAAAGCATCAACGAGCAAATACAAGGCATCGACGAGCAAATACAAGACATTGACTAGCAAATACAAGGCATTGAGGAGCAAATACAAGGTATTGACGAGCAAATACAACGCATTGACCAGCAAATACAAGGCATTGACGAGCAAATACAAGGCATCGACGAGCAAATACAAGGCATCAACGAGCAAATACAAGGCATTGACTATCAAATACAAGGCATTGACGAGCAAATACAAGGCATTAGCGAGCAAATACAAGGCAATGACTAGCAAACACAAGGCATTGACTAGCAAATACAAGGAATCAACGAGCAAATACAAGGCATTGACGAGCAAATACAAGGCATTGACTAGCAAATACAAGGCATTGACGAGCAAATACAAGGCATCAACGATCAAATGCAAGGCATTGACGAGCAAATACAAGGCATTGACGAGCAAATACAAGGCATTGATGAGCAAATACAAGGCATTGACTAGCAAATACAAGGCACTGAGGAGCAAATACAAGGCATATACGAGCAAATACAAGGCATCTACGAGCAAATACAAGGCATCGACGAACAAATACAAGGCATTGACGAGCAAATATCAGGCATTGACGAGCAAATACAAGGCATTGACGAGCAAATACAAGGCATCAACGAACAAATAGAAGGCATTGACGAGAAAATACAAGGCATTGACGAGCAAATACAAGGCATCGACGAGCAAATACAAGGCATCAACGAGCAAATACAAGGCATTGACTAGCAAATACAAGGCATTGACGTGCAAATACAAGGCATCGACGAGCAAATACAAGGCATCGACGAGCAAATACAAGGCATTGACTATCAAATACAAGGCATTGACTATCAAATAAAGGCATTGACGAGCAAATACAAGGCATCAACGATCATATGCAAGGCATTGACGAGCAAATACAAGGCATTGACGAGCAAATACAAGGCATTGATGAGCAAATACAAGGCATTGACTAGCAAATACAAGGCACTGAGGAGCAAATACAAGGCATATACGAGCAAATACAAGGCATCGACGAGCAAATACAAGGCATCGACGAACAAATACAAGGCATTGACGAGCAAATATCAGGCATTGACGAGCAAATACAAGGCATTGACGAGCAAATACAAGGCATCAACGAACAAATAGAAGGCATTGACGAGAAAATACAAGGCATTGACGAGCAAATACAAGGCATCGACGAGCAAATACAAGGCATCAACGAGCAAATACAAGGCATTGACTAGCAAATACAAGGCATTGACGTGCAAATACAAGGCATCGACGAGCAAATACAAGGCATCGACGAGCAAATACAAGGCATTGACTATCAAATACAAGGCATTGACTATCAAATAAAGGCATTGACGAGCAAATACAAGGCATTAGCGAGCAAATACAAGGCATTGACGAGCAAATACAAGGCATTGACGAGCAAATACAAGGCATCAACGAGCAAATACAAGGCATCGACGAGCAAATACAAGGCACTGACGAGCAAATACAAGGCATTGACGAGCAAATACAAGGCATCGACGAGCAAATACAAGGCATTGACGAGAAAATACATGCCATTGACGAGCAAATACAAGGTATTGACTAGCAAATACAAGACATCAACGAGCAAATACAAGGCATTTAATAGCCAATACAAGGCATTGACGAGTAAATACAATGCATTGACGAGCAAATACAAGGCCTTGACGAGCAAATACAAGGCCTTGACGAGCAAATACAAGGCATCGACGAGCAAATACAAGGCATCGACTAGCAAATATAAGGCATTGACTAGCAAATACAAGGCATCAACGAGCAAATACAAGACATTGACTAGCAAATACAAGGCATTGACGAGCAAATACCACGCATTGACGAGCAAATACAAGGCATCAACGAGCAAATACAAGGCATTGACTAGCAAATACAAGGCATTGACGAGCAAATAAAGGCATTGACGAGCAAATACAAGGCATTAGCGAGCAAATACAAGGCATTGACTAGCAAATACAAGGCATTAACTAGCAAATACAAGGCATTGACTACCAATTACAAGGAATTAACTAGCAAATACAAGGCATTGACGTGCAAATACAAGGCGTTGACTGGCAAATACAAGGCATCAACGAGCAAATACAAGACATTGACTAGCAAATACAAGGCATTGACGGGCAAATACAACGCATTGACGAGCAAATACAAGGCATCAGCGAGCAAATACAAGGCATCAGCGAGCAAATACAAGGCATTGAATAGCAAATACAAGGCATTGACGAGCAATTACAACGCATCAACGAGCAAATACAAGGCATTGACGAGCAAATACAAGGCATCAACGAGCAAATACAAGGCATCAACGAGCAAATACAAGGCATTGACGAGCAAATACAAGGCATTTACTAGCAAATAAAGGCATTGACGAGCAAATACAAGGCATTAGCGAGCAAATACAAGGCATTGACTAGCAAATACAAGGCATTGACTAGCAAATACAAGGCATCAAGGAGCAAATACAAGGCATTGACGAGCAAATACAAGGCATTAACTAGCAAATACAAGGCATTGACTACCAATCACAAGGAATTAACTAGCAAATACAAGGCATTGACGTGCAAATACAAGGCGTTGACTGGCAAATACAAGGCATCAACGAGCAAATACAAGACATTGACTAGCAAATACAAGGCATTGACGGGCAAATACAACGCATTGACGAGCAAATACAAGGCATCAGCGAGCAAATACAAGGCATCAGCGAGCAAATACAAGGACTTGAATAGCAAATACAAGGCATTGACGAGCAAATACAACGCATCAACGAGCAAATACAAGGCATTGACGAGCAAATACAAGGCATCAACGAGCAAATACAAGGCATCAACGAGCAAATACAAGGCATTGACGAGCAAATACAAGGCATTTACTAGCAAATACAAGGCATTGACGAGCAAATACAAGGCATTGACTAGCAAATACAAGGGATTGACGAGCAAATACAATGCATTGGCGAGCAAATACAATGCATTGACTACCAAATACAAGACATTGATGAGCAAATACAAGGCACTGACTAGCAAATACATGGCACTGTCTCGCAAATACAAGGCATAGATGAGCAAATACAAGGTATTGACGAGCAAACACAAAGCATCAACGAGCAAATACAAGGCATCGACGAGCAAATACAAGACATTGACTAGCAAATACAAGGCATTGAGGAGCAAATACAAGGCATTGACGAGCCAATACAACGCATTGACGAGCAAATACAAGGCATTGACGAGCAAATACAAGGCATCGACGAGCAAATACAAGGCATCAACGAGCAAATACAAGGCATTGACTATCAAATACAAGGCATTGACGAGCAAATACAAGGCATTAGCGAGCAAATACAAGGCAATGACTAGCAAACACAAGGCATTGACTAGCAAATACAAGGCATCAACGAGCAAATACAAGGCATTGACGAGCAAATACAAGGCATTGACTAGCAAATACAAGGCATTGACTACCAATTACAAGGCATTGACTAGCAAATACAAGGCATTGACGAGCAAACACAAGGCATCAACGAGCAAATACAAGGCATCGACGAGCAAATACAAGACATTGACTAGCAAATACAAGGCATTGAGGAGCAAATACAAGGCATTGACGAGCAAATGCAACGCATTGACGAGCAAATACAAGGCATTGACGAGCAAATACAAGGCATCGACGAGCAAATACAAGGCATCAACGAGCAAATACAAGGCATTGACTATCAAATACAAGGCATTGACGAGCAAATACAAGGCATTAGCGAGCAAATACAAGGCAATGACTAGCAATACAAGGCATTGACTAGCAAATACAAGGCATTGACGAGCAAACACAAGGCATCAACGAGCAAATACAAGGCATTGACGAGCAAATACAAGGCATCGACGAACAAATACAAGGCATTAACGAGCAAATACAATGCATTGACGAGCAAATACAAGGCATTGAATGACAAATACAATGCATTGACTAGCAAATACAAGGCATTGACGAGCAAATACAAGGCATTGATGAGCAAATACAAGGCACCGACGAGCAAATACAAGGCATTAACGAGCAAATACAATGCATTGACGAGCAAATACAAGGCATTGACTGACAAATACAATGGATTGACTAGCAAATACAAGGCATTGACGAGCAAATACAAGGCATTGATGAGCAAATACAAGGCATTGACTAGCAAATACAAGGCATTGACTAGCAAATACAAGGCATCAAGGAGCAAATACAAGGCATTGACGAGCAAATACAAGGCATTAACTAGCAAATACAAGGCATTGACTACCAATTACAAGGAATTAACTAGCAAATACAAGGCATTGACGTGCAAATACAAGGCGTTGACTGGCAAATACAAGGCATCAACGAACAAATAGAAGGCATTGACGAGCAAATACAAGGCATCAACGAACAAATAGAAGGCATTGACGAGAAAATACAAGGCATTGACGAGAAAATACAAGGCATTGACGAGCAAATACAAGGCATCGACGAGCAAATACAAGGCATCGACGAGCAAATAAAAGGCATCAACGAGCAAATACAAGGCATTGACTAGCAAATACAAGGCATTGACGAGCAAATACAATGCATTGACGAGCAAATACAAGGCATTGACGAGCAAATACAATGCATTGACGAGCAAATACAAGGCATTGATGAGCAAATACAAGGCATTGACTAGCAAATACAAGGCACTGTCTCGCAAATACAAGGCATTGATGAGCAAATACAAGGTATTGACGAGCAAACACAAAGCATCAACGAGCAAATACAAGGCATTGACGAGCAAATACAAGACATTGACTAGCAAATACAATGCATTCAGGAGCAAATACAAGGCATTGACGAGCAAATACAACGCATTGACGAGCAAATACAAGGCATTGACGAGCAAATACAAGGCATTGACTAGCAAATACAAGACATTGACTAGCAAATACAAGGCATTGACGAGCAAATACAAGGCATTGGCGAGCAAATACAAGGCATCGACGAGCAAATACAAGGCATCAACGAGCAAATACAAGGCCTTGGCTATCAAATACAAGGCATTGACGAGCAAATACAAGGCATTAGCGAGCAAATACAAGGCAATGACTAGCAAACACAAGGCATTGACTAGCAAATACAAGGCATCAACGAGCAAATACAAGGCATTGACGAGCAAATACAAGGCATTGACGAGCAAATACAACGCATCGACGAGCAAATACAAGACATTGACTAGCAAATACAATGCATTGAGGAGCAAATACAACGCATTGACGAGCAAATACAACGCATTGACGAGCAAATACAAGGCATTGACGAGCAAATACAAGGCATTGACTAGCAAATACAAGGCATTGACTAGCAAATACAAGGCATTGACGAGCAAATACAAGGCATTGACGAGCAAATACAAGGCATCGACGAGCAAATACAAGGCATCAACGAGCAAATACAAGGCCTTGACTATCAAATACAAGGCATTGACGAGCAAATACAAGGCATTAGCGAGCAAATACAAGGCAATGACTAGCAAACACAAGGCATTGACTAGCAAATACAAGGCATCAACGAGCAAATACAAGGCATTGACGAGCAAACACAAGGCATTGACTAGCAAATACAAGGCATTGACTACCAATTACAAGGCATTGACTAGCAAATACAAGGCATTGACGAGCAAACACAAGGCATCAACGAGCAAATACAAGGCATTGACGAGAAAATACAAGGCATCGACGAGCAAATACAATGCATTAACGAGCAAATACAATGCATTGACGAGCAAATACAAGGCATTGACTGACAAATACAATGCATTGACTACCAAATACAAGGCATTGACGAGCAAATACAAGGCATTGATGAGAAAATACAAGGCATCGACGAGCAAATACAAGGCATTAACGAGCAAATACAATGCATTGACGAGCAAATACAAGGCATTGACTGACAAATACAATGCATTGACTAGCAAATACAAGGCATTGACGAGCAAATACAAGGCATTGACAAGCAAATACAACGCATCGACGAGCAAATACAAGACATTGACTAGAAAATACAATGCATTGAGGAGCAAATACAAGGCATTGACGAGCAAATACAAGGCATTGACGAGCAAATACAAGGCATTGACGAGCAAATACAAGGCATTGACTAGCAAATACAAGGCATTGAAGAGCAAATACAATGCATTGACGAGCAAATACAAGGCATCGACGAGCAAATACAAGGCATCAACGAGCAAATACAAGGCATTGACTATCAAATACAAGGCATTGACGAGCAAATACAAGGCATTAGCGAGCAAATACAAGGCAATGACTAGCAAATACAAGGCATTGACTAGCAAATACAAGGCATCAACGAGCAAATACAAGGCATTGACGAGCAAATACAAGGCATTGACTAGCAAATACAAGGCATTGACTACCAATTACAAGGCATTGACTAGCAAATACAAGGCATTGACGAGCAAACACAAGGCATTGACGAGCAAACACAAGGCATCAACGAGCAAATACAAGGCATTGACGAGCAAATACAAGGCACTGTCTCGCAAATACAAGGCATTGATGAGCAAATACAAGGTATTGACGAGCAAACACAAAGCATCAACGAGCAAATACAAGGCATTGACGAGCAAATACAACGCATCGACGAGCAAATGCAAGACATTGACTAGCAAATACAATGCATTGAGGAGCAAATACAAGGCATTGACGAGCAAATACAACGCATTAACGAGCAAATACAAGGCATTGACGAGCAAATACAAGGCATTGACTAGCAAATACAAGGCATTGAAGAGCAAATACAATGCATTGACGAGCAAATACAAGGCATCGACGAGCAAATACAAGGCATCAACGAGCAAATACAAGGCATTGACTATCAAATACAAGGCATTCACGAGCAAATACAAGCCATCAGCGAGCAAATACAAGGCATTTACTAGCAAATAAAAGGCATTGACGAGCAAATAGAAGGCATTGACGAGAAAATACAAGGCATCGACGAGCAAATACAAGGCATCAACGAGCAAATATAAGGCATTGACTAGCAAATACAAGGCATTGACGAGCAAATACAAGGCATTGACGAGCAAATACAAGGCATCAACGAGCAAATACAAGGCATTGATGAGCAAATACAAGGCATTGATGAGCAAATACTCTTGAAATCATGAAAGATAACAAAAAAAATATTCTCCATAGTGCACTGGAGGCATGTGCCCAAACGAATGCCGTTGAAGTCAACATGAAAACAGCGAAACGACAACGCACATGGTCGACGCCATTGAGCCACATCAACAACAAGATTCGCAGCAAAGCGATGCAAATCTCCCTGTATCAGCTGTATATAAAAACTGTGAAGACTATAAACGTCAAATTACGGATATATTGAAATTGCTGAATGAATTAAGAACGAAACAACAACAAGAATCGCAGCAGAATACATCAAGATCAACAAAATTTGAAAATACAATGATTACATTGTCAGAACAAAACATTAAAATGGCCGCCGAAATTGACTCATTAAAATCGACTGTAACTGAACTAAGTTGCGAAAATATGAGCATAAAGTGTGTTCTCGATATAAAGCAGAGTGAGTGGACACAGGTAAAAGAAAGGAAGTCCAAGAAAGAAACCAAAACGACCAAAACATCGTCTACCAGCACAGACACAAGAACATTCAATAATCCCTTTGAAATGCTTGATGTGGAAGAAGTGCCTGACCTTGAAGAATTAAGTCCCAGTAATGACAACAACAATCTAAACCGGCGGAAAAATTATAGCAAAGTCGTACATAGAAATAATGGGCAGACAAATGACCTCCCTGTCATTTCTGATTCTTCCGAAAGCACAAGATCAACAAAGAATACCAGTGGCAGTGTTACAAAGAAACCCACCAAGAAGCCAAATATGAAGCCCAACCATGAGAAAACAGTCCTAGTGATAGGAGATTCCATGGTTAAACATATAGAAGCAAACAAAATTGGAAGAGCTGCTCGAAACAAAGCAATCTCACACTTTTACAGTGGAGCCACTGGTAACCAGATCACCAAGAAGTTTGAAGAACACCTCTCAGAGGAGAAAGAGTTCAGCACCATCATCCTCCATGTTGGGACAAATGATCTGGTACGTGATGATCCCGAGAAGGTAGCAGCTAACATGGAAAACCTGATCAACAAAGTAAAGGTCCACACCGAGAAGATTGCAGTATCGGGTGCAACCAAGCGCTATGATGGTAAGGTAAACAATAAAAGAACTGAACAATATAATAATCTCGTTCATAGCTTATGCTCTAAACATAACATAACCTACATTGATAATAGTTGTATAGGCAAATCTTTATTAAATAGATCCAACCTTCATTTAAATCATGAAGGTGATAAAGCCTTAGGAAGTGCATTCTGCACCTATTTGAAGTCCGAGAGAATTAGAAACACCAACATGGCTTTAAATCGTAAGGACAACCAGTTTTTTCGTCAAACTCATGGTCGCCAGAAAGACTGGACAATGTATCTGGCTCATGTAAAACAAATGATGAAACTGAAAGCAGATTAGATATAACAAGGGGCAATGTGAGCAGCGATTTTATGAGAACCCTTAGCTCAATCCCAAATGAAAGAGGTCTTAAGATGGCTTTTCTGAATATTGTTAGTTTACCAAAAAACATAGATGAAATTAATTTTTCAATGTCAAATAAGTTCATTGATCTGTTTGCCTTTAATGAGACACGACTTCATGCGAATATAACAGATAACATGATTAACCTAGATGGCTATGATATTGTCAGAAAAGATAGGTCAAGGAATGGTGGTGGAGTTTGTATTTACTTGCGTAGCTCTATCAACTACAAAATAAGAAATGATCTAGTTCCATCTGAACTGGAAGCTGTTTGTGTTGAAATTATTAAGCCACATAGTAAACCATTTCTTGTTACAACAGTTTATAGACCACCCAATGCATTATCTGAATTCTTTGATCATTTTGAAAAATTGATCAAAGCTATAGATAATGAATATAAGGAAATGTACATTCTGGGTGATCTAAACTGTGACTTGCTAAAACCAGATAAAGATTCTAACATACCAACAAAGAAAATAAAGTCTTTGTATGAATTGTACCAGTTATCACAACTGATAGATGAACCTACTCGAGTAACTATGACAACCACCAGTCTAATTGATCATATTGTTACTAATACATCAGAGAAAATTTCTGATTCTGGTGTCATTCATACAGGTATAAGTGATCATAGTTTAATATTTGCAATCAGGAAAATTTCTGTTGCAAAAAAACAAGAGAATATTGTTGAGATGAGAAACATGAAAAATTTTAATGAGGAAAAATGTGTTGCGGAACTGCTGAAACAGCACTGGGAACAAGTGTATTTTTTTGCCGAAGACCCAAATGATATGTGGGAAATTTGGAAAAAATTATTCTTAGAAGTCCTAGATAAGCATGCACCACTTCAATGCAAAAAAATCAGATCAATAAAAGTCCCTTGGATTACAAGTAATATAAAGAAACTTATAAATACAAGGGACAAATTAAAACGAAAAGCCATTTTAACGAACCTAGAAAATGATTGGTTAAATTATAAAAAGACTAGAAATAAAGTAAACATAGAACTAAGGAATGCCAAAAAAGATTATTATTCCTCGAAAATTGCTGGTCAAAAATTCAATCCTAAAAAAGCTTGGAAAAATATAAATACTTATTAGGTAGGCAAAACAAACCAACAGTAGTGAATGAGATTAATCTACGGGATAATAATTTTACGACTCCCAAAGATATTGCAGAGTGCTTTAATGATTATTTTTCAAATATTGGCCCTGATTTAGCTAGCAAAATTGATACTTCAAATTATAATTTTGAAACGTATACTAAACATGCTAAATCAGAATTTACAGCATTCCAGCCTGTCACTGTCAGTAATGTCTGTCGTCTCTTGCATGGGCTTTCTAGCAATAAAGCCACTGGCATTGACAAGATTTCTTGTAAAATTATTAAAATAGCTGCACCAGCTATTTCAGACTCATTGACACTTATTTTTAATCATGCTATTACTCTATCCTCCTTTCCTGATGAATGGAAAATGGCTAGAATAATACCTCTGTATAAAAATGGCCAACGAAATATTCCAGGAAACTATAGACCGATATCAGTTTTGCCGACCATTAGCAAAATTATGGAACGAATTCTATATGATCAACTGTATAACTATGTAACAAAATTTGAACTTCTGAGTAATTCTCAATTTGGTTTTCGAAAATTTCACTCCACAGCAACTGCATTACTGGATTGTACCAATGATTGGTATATGAATCTAGACAGAAAAATGTTTAACCTAGTAGTTTTAATTGATTTAAAAAAAGCATTTGATACTGTTGATCATCAAATTCTGTTGAGGAAGTTAGAGCTCTATGGAATAAAAGGACAAGCTCTAACTTTGCTCAAATCTTATCTCACAAACCGAAAGCAGAAATGCCAAATTAAAAATTCCTTTTCTACAAAGCGACTGATTAAATGTGGCGTACCACAAGGCTCTATCTTAGGGCCACTATTCTTTTTGTTATATATTAATGATTTGCCTGAATGTCTAAATAAAACAAAACCTCGGTTGTTTGCTGACGACACAAATCTGACAGCTTCGGGAGATTCTATAACTGACCTTGAGACTGCAGTAAATTCTGATTTGGAAAACCTTAGAAAATGGTTAATTGCCAATAAACTTAGCCTAAATGTAGCTAAGACAAAATTTATGTTAATTGGTTCAAAACCAATGATAAAAAATATTTCTGATTCAGATATAAATGTTTTCATTGAAAATAAACAAATTAAACAAGTTAGCGAATGTAAAACTCTTGGATTAATAGTTGACCAGCATTTATCGTGGAAAAGTAACACTGAAAATATTTGCAAAAAAATAACAGCAGGAATCTCTGCTATTCGTCGGGTAAAACCTTTTGTTGACATGTATACACTCATTTCGATATATAACGCTATTGTTCGGCCATACTTTGATTACTGCTGTGAAGTATGGGATGTGTTTGGTAAATCGCAATCAAAACGACTCCAAAAACTGCAAAATAGAGCTGCTAGAATTATCTTGAACATGAGCAATGACGTAAATCATTCTATTGCTTACGTACATTCGGCTGGGAGCCACTCAAAACAGAAAGGAAGAAAGCTAAGGCAAAAATGATGTATAAAGTATTAAATAAAATGGGTCCCAAATCACTCACTAATCTTTTTTCATACAAAAGTGAGAAAACAAATTACAACCTTCGGGACATTTCAAGTGGTCTTAGTTTACCAAAACCGCGTACTAACAATATGAAAAATAGTTTCATGTATGACGGAGCCAACCTTTGGAATTCTATTCCAAAGGAAATTAGGGAAAGCAAAACTCTTTCTTCCTTTCGAAATAAAATCACTGCTCACATCATTGACATAGAGTGATAAATAACTTGACGTGCCTGTAAACTAAGATTCTAATAACGTTCTTATCATGTAAATAATTTAATATTCTACCTCAATATTATTATATTCAACTGTAAATAGCTCTTAATATCATTCTTCATGTAACATTTTTCTATTTTTGCACACGCCCCTCGTGGAAATCAGCTTCGGTTGACGGGGCCAGCGTGTATAAATAAAGTTTCTATCTAAATACAAGGCATTGACTAGCAAATACAAGGCACTGAGGAGCAAATACAAGGCATAAACGAGCAAATACAAGGCATCGACGAGCAAATACAAGGCATCGATGAACAAATACAAGGCATTGACGAGCAAATATCAGGCATTGACGAGCAAATACAAGGCATTGACGAGCAAATACAAGGCATCAACGAACAAATAGAAGGCATTGACGTGAAAATACAAGGCATTGACGAGCAAATACAAGGCATCGACGAGCAAATACAAGGCATCAACGAGCAAATACAAGGCATTGACTAGCAAATACAAGGCATTGACGAGCAAATACAATGCATTGACGAGCAAATACAAGGCATTGACGAGCAAATACAAGGCATTGATGAGCAAATACAAGGCATTGACAAGCAAATACAAGGCACTGACTCGCAAATATAAGGCATTGACGAGCAAATACAAGGCATTGACGAGCAAACACTAGGCAACAACGAGCAAATACAAGGCATTGACGAGCAAATACAAGGCATCGACGAGCAAATACAAGGATTGACTAGCAAATACAAGGCATTGACGAGCAAATACAAGGCATTGATGAGCAAATACAAGGCATTGACTAGCAAATACAAGGCATTCACGAGGAAATACAAGCCATCAGCGAGCAAATACAAGGCATTTACTAGCAAATACAAGGCATTGACTAGCAAATACAAGGCATCAACGAGCAAATACAAGGCACTGACGAGCAAATACAAGGCATTGACTAGCAAATAAAAGGCATCGAATAGCAAATACAAGGCATTGACTAGCAAATACAATGCATTAACTACCAACTACAAGGCATTGATAAGCAAATACAAGGCATTGACTATAAAATACAAGGCATTGACGAGCAAATACAAGGCATCAACGAGCAAATACCAGGCATTGAAAATCAAATACAAGGCATTGAGGAGCAAATACAAGCATTGACGAGCAAATACAAGGCATCGACGAGCAAATACAAATAATTGACGAGCAAATAAAAGGCATTGACGAGCAACTAGAAGGCATTGACGAGAAAATACAAGGCATCGACGAGCAAATACAAGGCATCAACGAGCAAATACCAGGCATTGACTAGTAAATACAAGGCATTGACGAGCAAATACAAGGCATTGACGAGCAAATACAAGGCATCAACGAGCAAATACAAGCATTGATGAGCAAATACAAGGCACTGATGAGCAAAAACAAGGCATTGACTAGCAAATACAATGCACTGAGGAGCAAATACAAGGCATAAACGAGCAAATACAAGGCATCGACGAGCAAATACAAGGCATCGACGAGCAAATACAAGGCATAGACGAACAAATACAAGGCATTGACGAGCAAATATCAAGCATTGACGAGCAAATACAAGGCATTGACGAGCAAATACAAGGCATCAACGAACAAATAGAAGGCATTGACGAGAAAATACAAGGCATTGACGAGCAAATACAAGGCATCGACGAGCAAATTCAAGGCATCAACGAGCAAATACAAGGCATTGACTAGCAAATACAAGGCATTGACAAGCAAATACAATGCATTGACGAGCAAATACAAGGCATTGACGAGCAAATACAATGCATTGAAGAGCAAATACAAGGCATTGATGAGCAAATACAAGGCACTGACTCGCAAATACAAGGCACTGACTCGCAAATACAAGGCACTGACTCGCAAATACAAGGCATTGACGAGCAAATGCAAGGCATTGACGAGCAAACACTAGGCATCAACGAGCAAATACAAGGCATTGACGATCAAATACAAGGCATTGACGAGCAAATACAAGGCATCAGCGAGCAAATACAAGGCATTGACTAGCAAATACAAGGCATTCACTAACAAATACAAGGCATTGACGAGCAAATACAAGGCATCAACGAGCAAATACAAGGCATTGAAGAGCAAATACAAGGCATTGACGAGCAAATACAAGCCATCGATGAGCAAATACAAGGCATCAACGAGCAAATACAAGGCATTGACTAGCAAATACAAGGCATTGAAGAGCAAATACAAGGCATTGACGAGCAAATGCAAGGCATCGACGAGCAAATACAAGGCATCAACGAGCAAATACAAGGCATCGAATAGCAAATACAAGGCATTGACTAGCAAATACAATACATTAACTACCAACTACAAGGCATTGATAAGCAAATACAAGGCATTGACTATAAAATACAAGGCATTGACGAGCAAATACAAGGCATCAACGAGCAAATACAAGGCATCAACGAGCAAATACAAGGCATTGAAAATCAAATACAAGCATTGACGAGCAAATACAAGGCATCGACGAGCAAATACAAAGCAGTGACGAGCAAATAAAAGGCATTGACGAGCAAATAGAAGGCATTGACGAGAAAATACAAGGCATCGACGAGCAAATACAAGGCATCAACGAGCAAATACCAGGCATTGACTAGCAAATACAAGGCATTGACGAGCAAATACAAGGAATTGACGAGCAAATACAAGGCATCAACGAGCAAATACAAGGCATTGATGAGCAAATACAAGGCATTGATGAGCAAATACAAGGCATTGACTAGCAAATACAAGGCAATGAGGAGCAAATACAAGGCATAAACGAGCAAATACAGAGGAGAAAGTGTTCAGCACCATCATCCTCCATGTTGGGACAAATGATCTGGTACGTGATGATCCCGAGAAGGTAGCAGCTAACATGGAAAACCTGATCAACAAAGTAAAGGTCCACACCGAGAAGATTGCAGTATCGGGTGCAACCAAGCGCTATGATGGTAAGGTAAACAATAAAAGAACTGAACAATATAATAATCTCGTTCATAGCTTATGCTCTAAACATAACATAACCTACATTGATAATAGTTGTATAGGCAAATCTTTATTAAATAGATCCAACCTTCATTTAAATCATGAAGGTGATAAAGCCTTAGGAAGTGCATTCTGCACCTATTTGAAGTCCGAGAGAATTAGAAACACCAACATGGCTTTAAATCGTAAGGACAACCAGTTTTTTCGTCAAACTCATGGTCGCCAGAAAGACTGGACAATGTATCTGGCTCATGTAAAACAAATGATGAAACTGAAAGCAGATTAGATATAACAAGGGGCAATGTGAGCAGCGATTTTATGAGAACCCTTAGCTCAATCCCAAATGAAAGAGGTCTTAAGATGGCTTTTCTGAATATTGTTAGTTTACCAAAAAACATAGATGAAATTAATTTTTCAATGTCAAATAAGTTCATTGATCTGTTTGCCTTTAATGAGACACGACTTCATGCGAATATAACAGATAACATGATTAACCTAGATGGCTATGATATTGTCAGAAAAGATAGGTCAAGGAATGGTGGTGGAGTTTGTATTTACTTGCGTAGCTCTATCAACTACAAAATAAGAAATGATCTAGTTCCATCTGAACTGGAAGCTGTTTGTGTTGAAATTATTAAGCCACATAGTAAACCATTTCTTGTTACAACAGTTTATAGACCACCCAATGCATTATCTGAATTCTTTGATCATTTTGAAAAATTGATCAAAGCTATAGATAATGAATATAAGGAAATGTACATTCTGGGTGATCTAAACTGTGACTTGCTAAAACCAGATAAAGATTCTAACATACCAACAAAGAAAATAAAGTCTTTGTATGAATTGTACCAGTTATCACAACTGATAGATGAACCTACTCGAGTAACTATGACAACCACCAGTCTAATTGATCATATTGTTACTAATACATCAGAGAAAATTTCTGATTCTGGTGTCATTCATACAGGTATAAGTGATCATAGTTTAATATTTGCAATCAGGAAAATTTCTGTTGCAAAAAAACAAGAGAATATTGTTGAGATGAGAAACATGAAAAATTTTAATGAGGAAAAATGTGTTGCGGAACTGCTGAAACAGCACTGGGAACAAGTGTATTTTTTTGCCGAAGACCCAAATGATATGTGGGAAATTTGGAAAAATTATTCTTAGAAGTCCTAGATAAGCATGCACCACTTCAATGCAAAAAAATCAGATCAATAAAAGTCCCTTGGATTACAAGTAATATAAAGAAACTTATAAATACAAGGGACAAATTAAAACGAAAAGCCATTTTAACGAACCTAGAAAATGATTGGTTAAATTATAAAAAGACTAGAAATAAAGTAAACATAGAACTAAGGAATGCCAAAAAAGATTATTATTCCTCGAAAATTGCTGGTCAAAAATTCAATCCTAAAAAAGCTTGGAAAAATATAAATACTTATTAGGTAGGCAAAACAAACCAACAGTAGTGAATGAGATTAATCTACGGGATAATAATTTTACGACTCCCAAAGATATTGCAGAGTGCTTTAATGATTATTTTTCAAATATTGGCCCTGATTTAGCTAGCAAAATTGATACTTCAAATTATAATTTTGAAACGTATACTAAACATGCTAAATCAGAATTTACAGCATTCCAGCCTGTCACTGTCAGTAATGTCTGTCGTCTCTTGCATGGGCTTTCTAGCAATAAAGCCACTGGCATTGACAAGATTTCTTGTAAAATTATTAAAATAGCTGCACCAGCTATTTCAGACTCATTGACACTTATTTTTAATCATGCTATTACTCTATCCTCCTTTCCTGATGAATGGAAAATGGCTAGAATAATACCTCTGTATAAAAATGGCCAACGAAATATTCCAGGAAACTATAGACCGATATCAGTTTTGCCGACCATTAGCAAAATTATGGAACGAATTCTATATGATCAACTGTATAACTATGTAACAAAATTTGAACTTCTGAGTAATTCTCAATTTGGTTTTCGAAAATTTCACTCCACAGCAACTGCATTACTGGATTGTACCAATGATTGGTATATGAATCTAGACAGAAAAATGTTTAACCTAGTAGTTTTATTTGATTTAAAAAAAGCATTTGATACTGTTGATCATCAAATTCTGTTGAGGAAGTTAGAGCTCTATGGAATAAAAGGACAAGCTCTAACTTTGCTCAAATCTTATCTCACAAACCGAAAGCAGAAATGCCAAATTAAAAATTCCTTTTCTACAAAGCGACTGATTAAATGTGGCGTACCACAAGGCTCTATCTTAGGGCCACTATTCTTTTTGTTATATATTAATGATTTGCCTGAATGTCTAAATAAAACAAAACCTCGGTTGTTTGCTGACGACACAAATCTGACAGCTTCGGGAGATTCTATAACTGACCTTGAGACTGCAGTAAATTCTGATTTGGAAAACCTTAGAAAATGGTTAATTGCCAATAAACTTAGCCTAAATGTAGCTAAGACAAAATTTATGTTAATTGGTTCAAAACCAATGATAAAAAATATTTCTGATTCAGATATAAATGTTTTCATTGAAAATAAACAAATTAAACAAGTTAGCGAATGTAAAACTCTTGGATTAATAGTTGACCAGCATTTATCGTGGAAAAGTAACACTGAAAATATTTGCAAAAAAATAACAGCAGGAATCTCTGCTATTCGTCGGGTAAAACCTTTTGTTGACATGTATACACTCATTTCGATATATAACGCTATTGTTCGGCCATACTTTGATTACTGCTGTGAAGTATGGGATGTGTTTGGTAAATCGCAATCAAAACGACTCCAAAAACTGCAAAATAGAGCTGCTAGAATTATCTTGAACATGAGCAATGACGTAAATCATTCTATTGCTTACGTACATTCGGCTGGGAGCCACTCAAAACAGAAAGGAAGAAAGCTAAGGCAAAAATGATGTATAAAGTATTAAATAAAATGGGTCCCAAATCACTCACTAATCTTTTTTCATACAAAAGTGAGAAAACAAATTACAACCTTCGGGACATTTCAAGTGGTCTTAGTTTACCAAAACCGCGTACTAACAATATGAAAAATAGTTTCATGTATGACGGAGCCAACCTTTGGAATTCTATTCCAAAGGAAATTAGGGAAAGCAAAACTCTTTCTTCCTTTCGAAATAAAATCACTGCTCACATCATTGACATAGAGTGATAAATAACTTGACGTGCCTGTAAACTAAGATTCTAATAACGTTCTTATCATGTAAATAATTTAATATTCTACCTCATATATTATTATATTCAACTGTAAATAGCTCTTAATATCATTCTTCATGTAACATTTTTCTATTTTTGCACACGCCCCTCGTGGAAATCAGCTTCGGTTGACGGGGCCAGCGTGTATAAATAAAGTTTCTATCTAAATACAAGGCATTGACTAGCAAATACAAGGCACTGAGGAGCAAATACAAGGCATAAACGAGCAAATACAAGGCATCGACGAGCAAATACAAGGCATCGATGAACAAATACAAGGCATTGACGAGCAAATATCAGGCATTGACGAGCAAATACAAGGCATTGACGAGCAAATACAAGGCATCAACGAACAAATAGAAGGCATTGACGTGAAAATACAAGGCATTGACGAGCAAATACAAGGCATCGACGAGCAAATACAAGGCATCAACGAGCAAATACAAGGCATTGACTAGCAAATACAAGGCATTGACGAGCAAATACAATGCATTGACGAGCAAATACAAGGCATTGACGAGCAAATACAAGGCATTGATGAGCAAATACAAGGCATTGACAAGCAAATACAAGGCACTGACTCGCAAATATAAGGCATTGACGAGCAAATACAAGGCATTGACGAGCAAACACTAGGCAACAACGAGCAAATACAAGGCATTGACGAGCAAATACAAGGCATCGACGAGCAAATACAAGGATTGACTAGCAAATACAAGGCATTGACGAGCAAATACAAGGCATTGATGAGCAAATACAAGGCATTGACTAGCAAATACAAGGCATTCACGAGGAAATACAAGCCATCAGCGAGCAAATACAAGGCATTTACTAGCAAATACAAGGCATTGACTAGCAAATACAAGGCATCAACGAGCAAATACAAGGCACTGACGAGCAAATACAAGGCATTGACTAGCAAATAAAAGGCATCGAATAGCAAATACAAGGCATTGACTAGCAAATACAATGCATTAACTACCAACTACAAGGCATTGATAAGCAAATACAAGGCATTGACTATAAAATACAAGGCATTGACGAGCAAATACAAGGCATCAACGAGCAAATACCAGGCATTGAAAATCAAATACAAGGCATTGAGGAGCAAATACAAGCATTGACGAGCAAATACAAGGCATCGACGAGCAAATACAAATAATTGACGAGCAAATAAAAGGCATTGACGAGCAACTAGAAGGCATTGACGAGAAAATACAAGGCATCGACGAGCAAATACAAGGCATCAACGAGCAAATACCAGGCATTGACTAGTAAATACAAGGCATTGACGAGCAAATACAAGGCATTGACGAGCAAATACAAGGCATCAACGAGCAAATACAAGCATTGATGAGCAAATACAAGGCACTGATGAGCAAAAACAAGGCATTGACTAGCAAATACAATGCACTGAGGAGCAAATACAAGGCATAAACGAGCAAATACAAGGCATCGACGAGCAAATACAAGGCATCGACGAGCAAATACAAGGCATAGACGAACAAATACAAGGCATTGACGAGCAAATATCAAGCATTGACGAGCAAATACAAGGCATTGACGAGCAAATACAAGGCATCAACGAACAAATAGAAGGCATTGACGAGAAAATACAAGGCATTGACGAGCAAATACAAGGCATCGACGAGCAAATTCAAGGCATCAACGAGCAAATACAAGGCATTGACTAGCAAATACAAGGCATTGACAAGCAAATACAATGCATTGACGAGCAAATACAAGGCATTGACGAGCAAATACAATGCATTGAAGAGCAAATACAAGGCATTGATGAGCAAATACAAGGCACTGACTCGCAAATACAAGGCACTGACTCGCAAATACAAGGCACTGACTCGCAAATACAAGGCATTGACGAGCAAATGCAAGGCATTGACGAGCAAACACTAGGCATCAACGAGCAAATACAAGGCATTGACGATCAAATACAAGGCATTGACGAGCAAATACAAGGCATCAGCGAGCAAATACAAGGCATTGACTAGCAAATACAAGGCATTCACTAACAAATACAAGGCATTGACGAGCAAATACAAGGCATCAACGAGCAAATACAAGGCATTGAAGAGCAAATACAAGGCATTGACGAGCAAATACAAGCCATCGATGAGCAAATACAAGGCATCAACGAGCAAATACAAGGCATTGACTAGCAAATACAAGGCATTGAAGAGCAAATACAAGGCATTGACGAGCAAATGCAAGGCATCGACGAGCAAATACAAGGCATCAACGAGCAAATACAAGGCATCGAATAGCAAATACAAGGCATTGACTAGCAAATACAATACATTAACTACCAACTACAAGGCATTGATAAGCAAATACAAGGCATTGACTATAAAATACAAGGCATTGACGAGCAAATACAAGGCATCAACGAGCAAATACAAGGCATCAACGAGCAAATACAAGGCATTGAAAATCAAATACAAGCATTGACGAGCAAATACAAGGCATCGACGAGCAAATACAAAGCAGTGACGAGCAAATAAAAGGCATTGACGAGCAAATAGAAGGCATTGACGAGAAAATACAAGGCATCGACGAGCAAATACAAGGCATCAACGAGCAAATACCAGGCATTGACTAGCAAATACAAGGCATTGACGAGCAAATACAAGGAATTGACGAGCAAATACAAGGCATCAACGAGCAAATACAAGGCATTGATGAGCAAATACAAGGCATTGATGAGCAAATACAAGGCATTGACTAGCAAATACAAGGCAATGAGGAGCAAATACAAGGCATAAACGAGCAAATACAAGGCATCGACGAGCAAATACAAGGCATCGACGAACAAATACAAGGCATTGACGAGCAAATATCAGGCATTGACGAGCAAATACAAGGCATTGACGAGCAAATAGAAGGCATCAACGAACAAATAGAAGGCATTGACGAGAAAATACAAGGCATTGACGAGCAAATACAAGGCATCGACGAGCAAATACAAGGCATCAACGAGCAAATACAAGGCATTGAAAATCAAATACAAGCATTGACGAGCAAATACAAGGCATCGACGAGCAAATACAAAGCATTGACGAGCAAATACAAGGCATCAACGAACAAATAGAAGGCATTGACGAGAAAATACAAGGCATTGACGAGAAAATACAAGGCATTGACGAGCAAATACAAGGCATCGACGAGCAAATACAAGGCATCAACGAGCAAATACAAGGCATTGACTAGCAAATACAAGGCATTGACAAGCAAATACAATGCATTGACGAGCAAATACAAGGCATTGACGAGCAAATACAATGCATTGAAGAGCAAATACAAGGCATTGATGAGCAAATACAAGGCACTGACTCGCAAATACAAGGCACTGACTCGCAAATACAAGGCACTGACTCGCAAATACAAGGCATTGACGAGCAAATGCAAGGCATTGACGAGCAAACACTAGGCATCAACGAGCAAATACAAGGCATTGACGATCAAATACAAGGCATTGACGAGCAAATACAAGGCATCAGCGAGCAAATACAAGGCATTGACTAGCAAATACAAGGCATTCACTAACAAATACAAGGCATTGACGAGCAAATACAAGGCATCAACGAGCAAATACAAGGCATTGAAGAGCAAATACAAGGCATTGACGAGCAAATACAAGCCATCGACGAGCAAATACAAGGCATCAACGAGCAAATACAAGGCATTGACTAGCAAATACAAGGCATTGAAGAGCAAATACAAGGCATTGACGAGCAAATGCAAGGCATCGACGAGCAAATACAAGGCATCAACGAGCAAATACAAGGCATCGAATAGCAAATACAAGGCATTGACTAGCAAATACAAGGCAATGAGGAGCAAATACAAGGCATAAACGAGCAAATACAAGGCATCGACGAGCAAATACAAGGCATCGACGAACAAATACAAGGCATTGACGAGCAAATATCAGGCATTGACGAGCAAATACAAGGCATTGACGAGCAAATAGAAGGCATCAACGAACAAATAGAAGGCATTGACGAGAAAATACAAGGCATTGACGAGCAAATACAAGGCATCGACGAGCAAATACAAGGCATCAACGAGCAAATACAAGGCATTGAAAATCAAATACAAGCATTGACGAGCAAATACAAGGCATCGACGAGCAAATACAAAGCATTGACGAGCAAATACAAGGCAATGAGGAGCAAATACAAGGCATAAACGAGCAAATACAAGGCATCGACGAGCAAATACAAGGCATCGTCGAACAAATACAAGGCATTGACGAGCAAATATCAGGCATTGACGAGCAAATACAAGGCATTGACGAGCAAATAGAAGGCATCAACGAACAAATAGAAGGCATTGACGAGAAAATACAAGGCATTGACGAGCAAATACAAGGCATCGACGAGCAAATACAAGGCATCAACGAGCAAATACAAGGCATTGAAAATCAAATACAAGCATTGACGAGCAAATACAAGGCATCGACGAGCAAATACAAAGCATTGACGAGCAAATACAAGGCATCAACGAACAAATAGAAGGCATTGACGAGAAAATACAAGGCATTGACGAGCAAATACAAGGCATCGACGAGCAAATACAAGGCATCAACGAGCATATACAAGGCATTGACTAGCAAATACAAGGCATTGACAAGCAAATACAATGCATTGACGAGCAAATACAAGGCATTGACGAGCAAATACAATGCATTGAAGAGCAAATACAAGGCATTGATGAGCAAATACAAGGCACTGACTCGCAAATACAAGGCACTGACTCGCAAATACAAGGCACTGACTCGCAAATACAAGGCATTGACGAGCAAATGCAAGGCATTGACGAGCAAACACTAGGCATCAACGAGCAAATACAAGGCATTGACGATCAAATACAAGGCATTGACGAGCAAATACAAGGCATCAGCGAGCAAATACAAGGCATTGACTAGCAAATACAAGGCATTCACTAACAAATACAAGGCATTGACGAGCAAATACAAGGCATCAACGAGCAAATACAAGGCATTGAAGAGCAAATACAAGGCATTGACGAGCAAATACATGCCATCGACGAGCAAATACAAGGCATCAACGAGCAAATACAAGGCATTGACTAGCAAATACAAGGCATTGAAGAGCAAATACAAGGCATTGACGAGCAAATGCAAGGCATCGACGAGCAAATACAAGGCATCAACGAGCAAATACAAGGCATCGAATAGCAAATACAAGGCATTGACTAGCAAATACAATGCATTAACTACCAACTACAAGGCATTGATAAGCAAATACAAGGCATTGACTATAAAATACAAGGCATTGACGAGCAAATACAAGGCATCAACGAGCAAATACAAGGCATCAACGAGCAAATACAAGGCATTGAAAATCAAATACAAGCATTGACGAGCAAATACAAGGCATCGACGAGCAAATACAAAGCATTGACGAGCAAATAAAAGGCATTGACGAGCAAATAGAAGGCATTGACGAGAAAATACAAGGCATCGACGAGCAAATACAAGGCATCAACGAGCAAATACCAGGCATTGACTAGCAAATACAAGGCATTGACGAGCAAATACAAGGAATTGACGAGCAAATACAAGGCATCAACGAGCAAATACAAGGCATTGATGAGCAAATACAAGGCATTGATGAGCAAATACAAGGCATTGACTAGCAAATACAAGGCAATGAGGAGCAAATACAAGGCATAAACGAGCAAATACAAGGCATCGACGAGCAAATACAAGGCATCGACGAACAAATACAAGGCATTGACGAGCAAATATCAGGCATTGACGAGCAAATACAAGGCATTGACGAGCAAATAGAAGGCATCAACGAACAAATAGAAGGCATTGACGAGAAAATACAAGGCATTGACGAGCAAATACAAGGCATCGACGAGCAAATACAAGGCATCAACGAGCAAATACAAGGCATTGAAAATTAAATACAAGCGTTGACGAGCAAATACAAGGCATCGACGAGCAAATACAAAGCATTGACGAGCAAATAAAAGGCATTGACGAGCAAATAGAAGGCATTGACGAGAAAATACAAGGCATCGACGAGCAAATACAAGGCATCAACGAGCAAATACCAGGCATTGACTAGCAAATACAAGGCATTGACGAGCAAATACAAGGAATTGACGAGCAAATACAAGGCATCAACGAGCAAATACAAGGCATTGATGAGCAAATACAAGGCATTGATGAGCAAATACAAGGCATTGACTAGCAAATACAAGGCAATGAGGAGCAAATACAAGGCATAAACGAGCAAATACAAGGCATCGACGAGCAAATACAAGGCATCGACGAACAAATACAAGGCATTGACGAGCAAATATCAGGCATTGACGAGCAAATACAAGGCATTGACGAGCAAATAGAAGGCATCAACGAACAAATAGAAGGCATTGACGAGAAAATACAAGGCATTGACGAGCAAATACAAGGCATCGACGAGCAAATACAAGGCATCAACGAGCAAATACAAGGCATTGAAAATTAAATACAAGCGTTGACGAGCAAATACAAGGCATCGACGAGCAAATACAAAGCATTGACGAGCAAATAAAAGGCATTGACGAGCAAATAGAAGGCATTGACGAGAAAATACAAGGCATCGACGAGCAAATACAAGGCATCAACGAGCAAATACCAGGCATTGACTAGCAAATACAAGGCATTGACGAGCAAATACAAGGAATTGACGAGCAAATACAAGGCATCAACGAGCAAATACAAGGCATTGATGAGCAAATACAAGGCATTGATGAGCAAATACAAGGCATTGACTAGCAAATACAAGGCACTGAGGAGCAAATACAAGGCATAAACGAGCAAATACAAGGCATCGACGAGCAAATACAAGGCATCGACGAACAAATACAAGGCATTGACGAGCAAATATCAGGCATTGACGAGCAAATACAAGGCATTGACGAGCAAATAGAAGGCATCAACGAACAAATACAAGGCATTGAAGAGCAAATACAAGGCATTGACGAGCAAGTACAAGGCATCGACGAGCAAATACAAGGCATCAACGAGCAAAAAAAGGCATTGACGAGCAAATACAATGCATTAGCGAGCAAATACAAGGCATTGACTAGCAAATACATTTGCATTGACTAGCAAATACAAGGCATCAACGAGCAAATACAAGGCACCGACTAGCAAATACAAGGCATCGACTAGCAAATACAAGGCATCGACGAGCAAATACAAGGCATCGACTAGCAAATACAAGGCATCGACGAGCAAATACAAGGCATCGACGAGCAAATACAAGGCATCGATGAGCAAACACAAGGTATCGACGAGCAAATACAAGGTATCAACGAGCAAATACAAGGCATCAACAAGCAAATACAAGGCATTGACTAGCAAATACAAGGCATTGACGATCAAATACAAGGCATCAACGAGCAAATACAAGGCACTGATGAGCAAATACAAGGCATTGATGAGCAAATACAAGGCATTGACTAGCAAATACAATGCATTGACTAGCAAATACAAGGCATTGACGAGCAAATACAAGGCATTGATCAGCAAATACAACGCATTGACTAGCAAGTACAAGGCATTCACTAACAAATACAAGGCATTGACGAGCAAATACAAGGCATCAACGAGCAAATACAAGGCATTGAAGAGCTAATACAAGGCATTGACGAGCAAATACATGCCATCGACGAGCAAATACAAGGCATCAACGAGCAAATACAAGGCATTGACTAGCAAATACAAGGCATTGAAGAGCAAATACAAGGCATTGACGAGCAAATGCAAGGCATCGACGAGCAAATACAAGGCATCAACGAGCAAATACAAGGCATCGAATAGCAAATACAAGGCATTGACTAGCAAATACAATGCATTAACTACCAACTACAAGGCATTGATAAGCAAATACAAGGCATTGACTATAAAATACAAGGCATTGACGAGCAAATACAAGGCATCAACGAGCAAATACAAGGCATCAACGAGCAAATACAAGGCATTGAAAATCAAATACAAGCATTGACGAGCAAATACAAGGCATCGACGAGCAAATACAAAGCATTGACGAGCAAATAAAAGGCATTGACGAGCAAATAGAAGGCATTGACGAGAAAATACAAGGCATCGACGAGCAAATACAAGGCATCAACGAGCAAATACCAGGCATTGACAAGCAAATACAAGGCATTGACGAGCAAATACAAGGAATTGACGAGCAAATACAAGGCATCAACGAGCAAATACAAGGCATTGATGAGCAAATACAAGGCATTGATGAGCAAATACAAGGCATTGACTAGCAAATACAAGGCAATGAGGAGCAAATACAAGGCATAAACGAGCAAATACAAGGCATCGACGAGCAAATACAAGGCATCGACGAACAAATACAAGGCATTGACGAAAAAAATATCAGGCATTGACGAGCAAATACAAGGCATTGACGAGCAAATAGAAGGCATCAACGAACAAATAGAAGGCATTGACGAGAAAATACAAGGCATTGACGAGCAAATACAAGGCATCGACGAGCAAATACAAGGCATCAACGAGCAAATACAACCCTTGTAGAATCAGACACTATTTAATTCCTATTTATTTCCTATTTTTCTAAACTATTTATTTCCTATTTTTAACATATGATATAATTCTATTTGGCTTACTATTTTTTCCCTATGATTTTCCTATTTAAATTAATATAAAAACCTATTTTTTTCCTACCTAAGTGGAACCCTATTTTTTTCCTATGTTGTGATTTTGTTAAATTTAATTGGTCCAGTCAAATAGCAATAAAATAGGTTTTAAATAGTATATATAATAAATAGTTAAAACATAGTCCTAATATAGTTAAAAAATAGATAATAAATAGTTAAAACATAGTCCTAATATAGTTAAAAAATAGATAATAAATAGTAAATATAGTCCTAATATAGTTAAAAATAGATAATAAATAGTTAAAACATAGTCCTAATATAGTTAAAAAATAGATAATAAATAGTTAAAACATAGTCCTAATATAGTAAAAAAATAAATAATAAATAGTTAAAACATAGTCCTAACTCCTAATATACTGTAGTTAAAAATAGATAATAAATAGTATGATTATAGTCCTGGATCCCAGGGATCCCAGGCGGGATCCTGGGAATTTGGAACGGGATCCCACCGGGCAAATCCCACCCGGGATCCCGGGTAAATCCCACTTGGGATCCTAGGTAATCCCGCCTGGGATTTTGAAGTGGGATCCCGCTTGGGATTTTAATACAAAAATTTGTATGGGAAATTGTATCAGGTTGATTCAGGTATTAAATTAATGTCATCCCTTGTGGAATATGGGAATTCCACCTGAGACTCTTACAAAGGCAGATCATAAACAAGGTTTCCTAAACTGCACAGAGATATATTGTATTACTTGTGACAAAATATAACTTTTAACTCTAATTCTTTAAAATAAATATTTTAATTAGTTCATAATGAAACTTACCCTGGGTGCCAGTGGTTCTTCTTCGGAAAAACCACTGGCACCCAGAGAAAATGAAACTATAGCTACTTTTTAAAATAATTGGGGAACTAGTTGAAAATATATGATACATTCAAATGAATATTTAACTAACTTGCTATTGGAAATAAACACTTTAAAATATATACATTAATATTAAGACCAAAGAATTTAGTATGTTAAAGTAACAATGATACATTTATATTAATGTAATTAAAATAATATACACTTAATGTCTGCTCTCGAGGGAAAGAGTTAGTTTTGTTTTCCCGAGAGGAAAACTATTTTGCAAGGTAGCAGACATTAAACGTTTTGTTATATAGCGATGGAAAAAAACTAAACATACATGGCTATCCACGCAACAGTTTTAACAATTCAAAAATTATTGCCCAAGTGGGCAATAATTACCCGGTAACAACTTATTGCCTGCTCGGTCGACATTTGAATTTATCTAAGCCCACGTGATCACAAACCAACCAATATGACAGTCTGTATTATATCTAGGGAAGCCACAGCTATATAACAATAATTTTTAGTTTTTAAATAATAGCTATATTTTTTCTTGTTCAAATTCCTACACTTATCTACTATGTGTTGTTGGATATTCATTGGTTCTCTTCACCAGTTGGAGTCCCTCAATCAAAATAAGTGCACAAATAAGCTGAAAAATAAAGGTAGCTGTGTTATTAAAAATATCTAATAATTTTCTTGACAAAATTCTGTTTAACCTAAAATTATCTACAGTATTAGCACCAATGATTAGCATACACCATAACCAATTTTTGCAATGGAAAATTAATTATTATAATTAATTACTCAATGTTGCAAATAATTTTACAATCATTTGCTGTAGTCAAATATATATGATATAAGTGGTGGTAATTTAAAGTCTGTACTGATATAAACTAAGGCAGAGTATACCAGTGCCACAGAAATGTTTTGAGTACCAACTTAAACCATTTTTACCAGAATTTTTACTAGTAAGTAACCATACCAGTATACTCACTGGTATTAAAAAATCTCTAACTACAACTCTCAGATAATGTTTAACTATTAAATCTTTAATTATTTACTTGTAATTTGTCCAAAGATTTCTAGATGGCACAGAAATCTTGTTAAGAACCCGCTGTGGAGGGGAATAATAATTTTGTGTATTCATTTCCCAATTCGACTCGAGTATCACGTGCGAAACCTAATGCCACGCGCGAAATACGAGCCGAACAACAAGACGTTTCAATTTTCATATTTCAAGACCGCATGTATAATATATAATTTAGAGTTTAGACCCTACGCTCGGAGAATTCGTCAACTTTCAAAAACGTTTGAACGCTAGTAGCGAGCCGTTCGAACGCTAGTACGCTAGCCGTTCGAACGCTAGTAGCAAGCCATTCGAACGCTAGCACTGATTACTGATGAACGCTAGTAGCAGCCTCCAAGTTAATTGGATTGTAGCAAGCCGTGAGCAAGTTATTCGAACGCCGTTCGACGGTTCGAACGAATGATATATCATCCCTCGCGGGTAATATTTCGTCGAATTCCCCTCGCTCTGGGTCTATAAATCATAAATATACACTTATATATAATCTTCCTTTTCACAAACTGTATAGACACATGAAAGTGTTTGGCTCACCGGTTTTATTAGACCTTTTCATGGTCCTGGCTCGCCAATATCCACGTGCTCCCATGTATTTTCCTTCAAACCACTTACTTGTTGGGTCGTTCCTAAAACCTTGTTTCTTGAAACTGTAACGGCGGAGTAATCTTTCGGGAAGAAAATCAATAATTCCATTGGCTCTACAAAGCAACGCAAATTCACAAATAGATCAGAATTAATATGCTATATCAACTCTATTATTATCCTTTCAAAGGACAAGCAAAATACACTATTGCCTTGACGGATTTTAAAATCACTTTCTTTTGAACCTTACCTTTGAGTTTTCTAATAGTTCTCCCTTTGTTAGAAGTTTCCATTATCACAAATAATCTTCTTTCGTTCGGTAAAAATATACGTGCAGATTGCATTTTTCAGTTTTGAATATAGCGCGATGCTTGAAAAGCATGATCACACGTATCAAGTGTTGACCAATCACAGAATACTAAATACCACACCTGACTCAGAACTCTGTTGTGATTGGTTGCGCCATAATCTGTCCTTACTGAGTCCGACGTCACTGTGGCAAATGAGGCCATATCAGGCTATCAGCTTCGTTTGTGGTTATGGTTTGAGCGAGCAACTTCACGAAAGAGATTTAGCTGTTGAGGGAGGGGCGGGAACTGGGGCGAGGGCGAAGGGGCGATAGGGATTGAGAGGGATACAAAACGCAACCACGAAGTGGCGGTATCATGGATTATTGTATAGTGCCGTAGGACCGGGTTTTGAAACTCGCATAAATTCATCAAAATTATTTGGAATTGGTACCAAAAAGCAACAAAAACAACAGCTACTCTTCATGTAACTTATTTTTTATTACATTTTAGTAGTTTACAGTGTATTTAAAACAGATTTTGTCGCAACTGGTCATAGATTATATAATAGTAAATCCAAACAGAAGGTGGAGCCTGGGTACGAGTTATAATATAATATAATATTATACCTCAACTATAAATTGTCCAATCAAAGAGCTAGATTTGAACCACGTGACAAGTCAATTTAAACTCAAATTTCCCGCTTTAACCTCGAATTCCCCGCTGATGACGTAATCAGCGGGTAATTCGAGTTCGAATACCCCGCTCATACCCAGTACTGGCGCGTAAACCAAGACGATACTGTAAACAATGGAGGAACTACAAGACGTTTCTAGACGTTTCAAGACAGCATTGAAGATTGTTTCTGTATAATATATCATTTATAGACCCTCCACTTGGGGAATTCGTCGAAATATTATCCCTCGGGGTAATATTTCGTCGAATTCCCCTCGCTCTGGGTCTATAAATGATAAATATAATATAATATAATATAATATAATATAATATAATATAATATAATATAATATAATATAATATAATATAATATATTATATAATATAATATAATATAATATATAATATGATATAATTAGATGTGTGAAGTTGTAGTCTTGACTGACGTTTCAACGATCGCTGCTGACACCGTCGAAACGCGTCAGTCACCAACAATAGTCTTTATCAAGACTACAACAGCGTGATCAACTACACATCTAATGATACTCCTAGGTTCAAACCATTTATTTTAATATAATATAATACAATTTCACTAATAGTTATAGTTTGATTTGGCATTGCTGATTTCTTCCATGGATGTTTCTTCAGGATCCTTACTGCTTCATCAAAATATTTATTAAAGATCGACTGAGAGTTTAACTATCTCTACAGTTCATTTGGTGTTATATGTTAACTTAAAAATATATATAGTACCTATTTCAGAGCTAATGTTTGATGCTATTTAATATCTATTTTGATGTTTGCTTCCAAAAATAGTTAAAAATAACTATTTAAAAAGCTATTAATTGAACCAAGTGAGCATCACAGTTCTCCAAAAATAGGAATTAAATAGCTATTTCAGAGCTATTTTTAATGCTATTTAATATCTATTTCAGTATTGGCATCCAAAAATAGTTAAAATTAGCTATTTAAAAGCTATTTTGAACCAACTCAGCATCACAATTCTCCATAAAATAGGAATTAAATAGCTATTTCAGAGTTATTTTTCATGCTATTTAATATCTATTTCGGTATTGGCTTCCAAAAATAGTTAAAAATAGCTATTTAAAAGCTATTTTGAACCAACTCAGCATCACAATTCTCCATAAAATAGGAATTAAATAGCTATTTCAGAGTTATTTTTCATGCTATTTAATATCTATTTCAGTATTGGCTTCCAAAAATAGTTAAAAATAGCTATTTAAAAGCTATTTTGAACCAACTCAGTGTAACAATTCTCCATAAAATAGGAATTAAATAGCTATTTCAGAGCTATATTTTTGCAAAATATGTTTTGCCTATGTTTTAAATATATTTTAAATAGCCATAGACTATTTCACAAAATTAGCTAAATAGAAATAAAATAGCCATTTTGGGTGTAAAATAGGGTAAAAATAGGGTTAAATAGGGTAAAAATAGACTTAAAATAGGTTTTAAATATGTCTGATTCTACAATGGAAGGCATTGAAAATCAAATACAAGCATTGACGAGCAAATACAAGGCATCGACGAGCAAATACAAAGCATCGACGAGCAAATACAAGGCATCAACGAGCAAATACCAGGCATTGACTAGCAAATACAAGGCATTGACGAGCAAATACAAGGAATTGACGAGCAAATACAAGGCATCAACGAGCAAATACAAGGCATTGATGAGCAAATACAAGGCATTGATGAGCAAATACAAGGCATTGACTAGCAAATACAAGGCACTGAGGAGCAAATACAAGGCATAAACGAGCAAATACAAGGCATCGACGAGCAAATACAAGGCATCGACGAACAAATACAAGGCATTGACGAGCAAATGTCAGGCATTGACGAGCAAATACAAGGCATTGACGAGCAAATAGAAGGCATCAACGAACAAATACAAGGCATTGAAGAGCAAATACAAGGCATTGACGAGCAAGTACAAGGCATCGACGAGCAAATACAAGGCATCAACGAGCAAATACAAGGCATTGACGAGCAAATACAAGGCATTAGCGAGCAAATACAAGGCATTGACTAGCAAATACATTTGCATTGACTAGCAAATACAAGGCATCAACGAGCAAATACAAGGCACCGACTAGCAAATACAAGGCATCGACTAGCAAATACAAGGCATCGACGAGCAAATACAAGGCATCGACTAGCAAATACAAGGCATCGACGAGCAAATACAAGGCATCGACGAGCAAATACAAGGCATCGATGAGCAAACACAAGGTATCGACGAGCAAATACAAGGTATCAACGAGCAAATACAAGGCATCAACAAGCAAATACAAGGCATTGACTAGCAAATACAAGGCATTGACGATCAAATACAAGGCATCAACGAGCAAATACAAGGCACTGATGAGCAAATACAAGGCATTGATGAGCAAATACAAGGCATTGACTAGCAAATACAATGCATTGACTAGCAAATACAAGGCATTGACGAGCAAATACAAGGCATTGATCAGCAAATACAAGGCATTGACTAGCAAGTACAAGGCATTGACTAGCAAATACAAGGCATCAGCGAGCAAATACAAGGCATTGACGAGCAAACACAAGACATTGACGAGCAAATACAAGACATTGAATAGCAAATACAAGGCATGGACGAGCAAATACAAGGCATTGACGTGCAAATACAAGGCATCGACGAGCAAATACAAGGCAACGACGAGCAAATACAAGGCATTGATGATCAAATACAAGGCATCGACGAGCAGATACAAGGCATTGACGAGCAAATACAAGGCATTGACTAGCAAATACAAGGCATTGACGAGCAAATACAATGCATTGACGAGCAAATACAAGGCATTGGCAAATACAATGCATCGACGAGCAAATACAAGGCATTGACTAGCAAATACAAGGAATTGACTAGCAAATACAATGCATCGACGAGCAAATACAAGGCATCGACGAGCAAATACGAGGCATTGACGAGCAAATACAAGTGATTGAGGAGCAAATACAAGGCATTGACGAGCAAATACAAGGCATTGACGAGCAAATACAAGGCATTGACGAGCAAATACAAGGCATCGACGAGCAAATACAAGGCATTGACTAGCAAATACAAGGCATTGAGGAGCAAATACAAGGCATCGACGAGCAAATACAAGGCATTGATGAGCAATTACAACGCATTGACTAGCAAATACAAGGCATTGATGAGCAAATACAAGGCATTGATGAGCAAATACAAGGCATTGACTAGCAAATACAAGGCATTGACGAGCAAATACAAGGCATTGATGAGCAAATACAAGGCATCAACGAGCAAATACAAGGCAATGACTATCAAATACAAGGCATTGATGGGCAAATACATGGCATCAGCGAGCAAATACAAGGCATTGACTAGCAAATACAAGGCATTCACTAACAAATACAAGGCATCAACGAGCAAATACAAGGCATTGACGAGCAAATACAAGGCATTGACTACCAATTGCAAGGCAATGACTAGCAAATACAATGCATTGACGAGCAAATACAAGGCATCAACGAGCAAATACAAGGCATTGAAGAGCAAATACAAGGCATTGACCAGCAAACACAAGCTATCGACGAGCAAATACAAGGCATCAACGAGCAAATACAAGGCATTGAAGAGCAAATACAAGGCATTGACGAGCAAATACAAGGCATCGACGAGCAAATACAAGGCATCAACGAGCAAATACAAGGCATCGACGAGCAAATACAAGGCATTGACGAGCAAATACAAGTGATTGAGGAGCAAATACAAGGCATTGACGAGCAAATACAAGGCATTGACGAGCAAATACAAGGCATTGACGAGCAAATACAAGGCATCGACGAGCAAATACAAGGCATTGACTAGCAAATACAAGGCATTGAGGAGCAAATACAAGGCATCGACGAGCAAATACAAGGCATTGATGAGCAATTACAACGAATTGACTAGCAAATACAAGGCATTGATGAGCAAATACAAGGCATTGATGAGCAAATACAAGGCATTGACTAGCAAATACAAGGCATTGACGAGCAAATACAAGGCATTGACGAGCAAATACAAGGCATCAACGAGCAAATACAAGGCAATGACTATCAAATACAAGGCATTGATGGGCAAATACATGGCATCAGCGAGCAAATACAAGGCATTGACTAGCAAATACAAGGCATTCACTAACAAATACAAGGCATCAACGAGCAAATACAAGGCATTGACGAGCAAATACAAGGCATTGACTACCAATTGCAAGGCAATGACTAGCAAATACAATGCATTGGCGAGCAAATACAAGGCATCAACGAGCAAATACAAGGCATTGAAGAGAAAATACAAGGCATTGACCAGCAAACACAAGCTATCGACGAGCAAATACAAGGCATCAACGAGCAAATACAAGGCATTGAAGAGCAAATACAAGGCATTGACGAGCAAATACAAGGCATCGACGAGCAAATACAAGGCATCAACGAGCAAATACAAGGCATTGACGAGCAAATACAAGGCATTAGCGAGCAAATACAAGGCATTGACTAGCAAATACAAGGCATTGACTAGCAAATACAAGGCATCAACGAGCAAATACAAGGCACCGACTAGCAAATACAAGGCATCGACTAGCAAATACAAGGCATCGACGAGCAAATACAAGGCATCGACTAGCACATACAAGGCATCGACGAGCAAATACAAGGCATCGACGAGCAAATACAAGGCATCGACGAGCAAATACAAGGTATCAACGAGCAAATACAAGGCATCAACAAGCAAATACAAGGCATTGACTAGCAAATACAAGGCATTGACAATCAAATACAAGGCATCAACGAGCAAATACAAGGCGCTGATGAGCAAGTACAAGGCATTGATGAGCAAATACAAGGCATTGACTAGCAAATACAATGCATTGACTAGCAAATACAAGGCATTGACGAGCAAATACAAGGCATTGACCAGCAAATACAAGGCATTGACTAGCAAGTACAAGGCATTGACTAGCAAATACAAGGCATCAGCGAGCAAATACAAGGCATTGACGAGCAAACACAAGACATTGACGAGCAAATACAAGACATTGAATAGCAAATACAAGGCATGGACGAGCAAATACAAGGCATTGACGTGCAAATACAAGGCATCGACGAGCAAATACAAGGCAACGACCAGCAAAAACAAGGCATTGATGATCAAATACAAGGCATCGACGAGCAGATACAAGGCATTGACGAGCAAATACAAGGCATTGACTAGCAAATACAAGGCATTGACGAGCAAATACAATGCATTGACGAGCAAATACAAGGCATCGACGAGCAAATACAAGGCATTGACGAGCAAATACAAGTGATTGACGAGCAAATACAAGGGATTGACGAGCAAATACAATGCATTGACGAGCAAATACAAGGCATCAACGAGCAAATACAAGGCACTAACGACCAAATTCAATGCATTGACGAGCAAATACAAGGCATTGACTAGCAAATACAAGGCATTGAAGAGCAAATACAAGGCATTGAAGAGCAAATACAAGGCATTGAAGAGCAAATACAAGGCATTCACGAGCACATACAAGGCATTGAAGAGCAAATACAAGGCATCAACCAGCAAATACAAGGCATTGACTATCAAATACAAGGCATTGACTAGCAAATACAAGGCATTAGCGAGCAAATACAAGGCATTGACTAGCAAATTCCATGCATTGACTAGCAAATACAAGGCATCAACGAGCAAATAAAAGGCATTGACGAGCAAATACAAGGCATTGACGAGCAAATACAAGGCATCAACGAGCAAATACAAGGCATTGACTAGCAAATACAAGGCATCAGCGAGCAAATACAAGGCATTGACGAGCAAACACAAGACATTGACGAGCAAATACAAGACATTGAATAGCAAATACAAGGCATGGACGAGCAAATACAAGGCATTGACGTGCAAATACAAGGCATCGACGAGCAAATACAAGGCAACGACCAGCAAAAACAAGGCATTGATGATCAAATACAAGGCATCGACGAGCAGATACAAGGCATTGACGAGCAAATACAAGGCATTGACTAGCAAATACAAGGCATTGACGAGCAAATACAATGCATTGACGAGCAAATACAAGGCATTGACGAGCAAATACAATGCATCGACGAGCAAATACAAGGCATTGACTAGCAAATACAATGCATCGACGAGCAAATACAAGGCATCGACGAGCAAATACAAGGCATTGACGAGCAAATACAAGTGATTGACGAGCAAATACAAGGGATTGACGAGCAAATACAATGCATTGACGAGCAAATACAAGGCATCAACGAGCAAATACAAGGCACTAACGACCAAATACAATGCATTGACGAGCAAATACAAGGCATTGACTAGCAAATACAAGGCATTGAAGAGCAAATACAAGGCATTGAAGAGCAAATACAAGGCATTGAAGAGCAAATACAAGGCATTCACGAGCACATACAAGGCATTGAAGAGCAAATACAAGGCATCAACCAGCAAATACAAGGCATTGACTATCAAATACAAGGCATTGACTAGCAAATACAAGGCATTAGCGAGCAAATACAAGGCATTGACTAGCAAATTCCATGCATTGACTAGCAAATACAAGGCATCAACGAGCAAATAAAAGGCATTGACGAGCAAATACAAGGCATTGACGAGCAAATACAAGGCATCAACGAGCAAATACAAGGCATTGACTAGCAAATACAAGGCATTGACGAGCAAATACAATGCATTGACGAGAAAATACAAGGCAATGACGAGCAAATACAATGCATTGACGAGCAAATACAAGGCATTGAAAGCAAATACAAGGCATTGATGAGCAAATACAAAGCATTGACTAACAAATACAAGGCACTGACTCGCAAATACAAGGCATTGACGAGCAAATACAAGGCATTGACGAGCAAACACTAGGCATCAACGAGCAAATACAAGGCATTGACGAGCAAATACAAGGCATCGACGAGCAAATACAATGTATTGGCGAGCAAATACAATGCATTGACTACCAAATAGAAGACATTGACGAGCAAATACAAGGCATTGAATAGCAAATACAAGGCATCAACGAGCAAATACAAGGCATTGATGAGCAAATACAAGGCATTGATGAGCAAATACAAGGACGGTCACACTTGTATGGGCTCTTGTGAATCTTCTTCAATCGCACAACATTTAAACGGCGTTGTTGACAATAAAAGGTTAAAATCAACCTTTTTATACACTTGCGAAGATGAATTGTTTTGGAAGGGAGACTACAATGGTTTACAAGAGTTATTTAAAAGCGAAGTAAATCTGAGCGGAAATGGCTGTCGTCCGGGAAGGAGTCGAAAGAATTTATTCATCGCGATTATCTGTTGAAATGGCAAGGGAAAACAAGACAACGGTTAATTGTGGTGAAAGACGACCAAGAAAACTACCTGAGAAACAGTTTAAGACGCTGTGCTAGTATAGAAGACGGTGAGAATACTCATATTGACAGCGAAGTGAACGAAGAAGAAATGGTCGAACACGTAGCTGTTGCTGTCGTTGGTAAAGATGAAAAGAATACATCCTGCGATAATGAAGATCACTATCAACCAGAACTGAATAAAATATTGTCTATGGTATCTGAAATGAAGGAAAATTACGAGAAAGAAAGGCAAAATGCCACTGCGCGAGCGGACAAACACGAGGCGAATAACAAAGCCTTGATCGAAGAACAAACCGAGATGGCGGCGGAAATACGATCGTTGAAAACAACCATAGAGGAACTTGAAAATGACAACAAGCATATAAAATTGGTTCTTGATATTAAGCAAGAAGAGTGGCTTAAAGTCCAGACGAAAAACAGCCCATGTTTGAAAGAGGATGAACTGAAATCTACAGCTACAATCCCTGTCCAAAATAGTTTTACAAGCCTTGAAATCGATGACGCGATCGAAGACGAAGAGAGTCAATACACCACCTTCCCAGAGATTGTAGAACATGATGAACAAGCAGAGGAGCCGAGTCGCAATAACAAAGATAACCGTTCGAACCAATACCGTTTGAAGACAAAGAAAACCCCTGGAAACATTACAGCAAAACCGCAAGACCCTACGAAACCAAGAGAGAAAATTACCCTTGTCATAGGCGACTCCATGGTCAAGCACATAAATAGCCAAAAGATCGAAAGGGCTGCTCGCAACAAGTCAGTCTGTCACTCATACAGTGGAGCCAAAGTGAAGCAGATAACAGAAAAGTTCAAGAATGAAAATGATGGGGAATATGATAGTGTGATCCTTCATGTTGGGACCAATGACCTGGTTGATTCTGATGGAGAGAAAGTGGCAAAGGATATGGATGACCTCATCAATGAAGTAAAAACCCATACAAAGAAGATTGCTATCTCAAGTGTCGTCCGAAGATATGATGGTAGGGTCCAATCAAATCAAATAAATCAATATAATAATTTATTAGAAATCTTATGTCTGAAGCATAAAATTACTTTTATAAATAATAATAACATAAATGAGTCTCGACTTAATGGCTCAAAGTTACACTTAAACCAATTAGGCGATAAAGCACTGGGCAGTGCTTTTTGCTCATATGTAAAATCGCTTAGAGTTACAACCACAGGTTGTATACAAGGTTCCTCAAATGGCAGAAATGTCCATTTTTTTCCCAAAGTTCATGGTCATTGGAACACAGAATGGACAACGTATCTGAACTATGTCAGGCGAATGCTGACATGACACCGACTATAGATAATATTAGTTGTAATGATCATAATAATGTGAGTAGCGATTTTTACACTTGCATGAACTCAATCCCTAAAAAAGAGGTTTTCAGATGGCTTTTCTTAACATTGTCAGTTTAACTAAGAAATTGGATGAAATTAGATTTTCGATGACAAACAAAAATATTGATTTAATAGGTCTCAGTGAAACCAGACTAAATGAAACTATAACTGATAACATGATGAACTTGGATGGTTATGACATTGCCCGAAATGACCGTACAAGAAATGGTGGTGGTGTCTGTATTTACCTACGTAGCTCCATTAATTATAACATTAGGTCAGATCTAGTTCCACCAGAATTAGAGGCTGTTTGCCTAGAAATTATTAAACCTCACAGTCGACCTTTCCTTGTCACAACGGTGTACAGACCACCAAATACACCATCTGCATTTTTTGATAAATTTGAAAATTTAATTCAAACTATGGATGATGAAAACAAGGATATATATATTCTTGGGGAATTAAATTGTGACATGTTGAAAGCAGTTTCTGATGCACCAACCAAAAAATTAAAAGCATTACTTGAGGTATACCAATTATCTCAATTGATTGATGAAGCAACTCGAGTAACCATGACAACTTCCACTCTCATTGACCACATAATTACAAACAAACCAGAGAAAATCTCTGATTCTGGTGTTATCCACTCAGGAATCAGCGATCATAGTTTGGTATATGTAATTCGGAAAATATATGTTACTGAGAAAAAGCAAGAAAATATTGTTGAGATTAGGAACATGAAAAATTTTGATAATCAACAATTTATTGATGACTTGCTCAATCAACATTGGGAATATGTTTACTTTTTCGGTGATGACCCAGATACAATGTGGGAAATTTGGAAGCAATTATTCTTTGAAATTTCAGATAAACATGCGCCACTTCAACAGAAAAAAATTAGATCAAAAAAACTCCCTTGGATCACAAGCAATGTTAAAAAGCTTATAAACATGAGAGACAAATTAAAAAGAAAAGCCATTCTTACTAAACTTGAAACGGATTGGATAAATTATAAAAATGCCAGAAACAAAGTAAATATTGAGTTAAGAAATGCCAAAAAAGAGTATTACTCCAACAAGATTGCTGGTCAAAAGTTCAACCCTAAAGAGGCTTGGAAAACAATAAATAGCTTACTAGGTCGAAACAATAAAACGACAATAGTAAACGAACTAAATATAAATGGAAATACACTGACAGATACTAAAGACATTGCAGATGGCTTTAACAATTTCTTTACTGATATAGGCCCTGATTTAGCTAGCAAAATTGATACTTCAAATGACAACTTTCAGGACTATATTAAGAGTTCAGAGTCAGAATTCAGTGTATTCAAGCCAATAGAGGTTGACAATCTTTGTCAACTCCTTCATGGGCTTTGCAGTGCTAAAGCTACTGGCATTGATAAAATTTCTAATAAGATTCTTAAGATTGCGGCACCAATTATCTCAGATTCATTAACATTCATTCATCTTCAATCAGGCTATTACACTATGTTCGTTTCCAAATGAATGGAAAATAGCTCGAGTAACACCACTTTATAAAAATGGCCAGCGGAACCTGCTTGGGAACTACAGGCCAATTTCAGTGTTACCAGCTATAAGTAAAGTTATGGAACGAATTCTCTATAATCAATTATATGACTACTTGACAGAAAATGAACTACTTTCAGAACATCAATTTGGTTTTCGTAAATTTCATTCTACGTCAACTGCATTACTAGACTGTACAAACAACTGGTATATAAATATGGACAAAAAACTGTTCAATTTAGTAGTATTCATAGACCTAAAAAAGGCTTTTGATACAGTCGATCACCAAATTTTGCTAAAAAAATTAGAACTATATGGAATCAAAGGGAAAGCATTATCCCTATTGAAATCATATTTAGAAGAACGTAGCCAAAACTGTCAAATAAATGGCATTGTCTCATCAGGGCGAAAAATTAAATGTGGTGTTCCTCAAGGCTCGATCTTGGGGCCACTATTCTTTTTATTATACATAAACGATTTAGCTGAATGTCTAAATGAAACTAAACCACGATTATTTGCTGATGAAACAAACTTAACAGCCTCTGGTGAGACAATACATGATGTTGAGATTGCAATGAATTCTGAAAAACAGAGTTTATGTTAATCGGCTCTAAACCAATGATTAGAAATGTCTCTAACTCACAACCAAATGTCAGTATAGAAAATAAACCAATTAAACAAGTGTTTGAAAGCAAAACTCTAGGAGTGACTGTTGACCAAAATCTATCATGGAAAAGTAATACTGAATATATATGCAAGAAAATAACATCAGGGTTAGGTGCTCTCCGACATGTAAGATAATTTGTCGACAGACACACTCTTCTTTCCATCTACAATGCACCTGTTCAACCGTATTTTAACTACTGCTGTGAAGTGTGGGATGTATTTGGTGCAACTCAATCAACACGGTTACAAAAGCTCCATAACAGAGCTGCTAGAATTATTGGAAATATGAGCAATGAGATTGACCACAAAATTGCATTAAATGCCTTAGAATGGCAGCCTCTTAAAATACAAAGAAAAAAATCAAAAGCTAAGATCATGTTAAAAGTTTTAAATAACATGGGATCAAAGAGTCTTACTAAGCTTTTTACTTATAAGAAAGAGAAGTCCGACTACAATCTTCGGAACATTTCAAATACTGTTTGTTTACCACAACCACGCACCAATAACATGAAAAAGAGTTTCCTATATGATGGAGCATCTATATGGAACTCTTTGCCCATGGAAATAAGAGAGAGCAAGACCCTGACATGTTTTAAAAATAAAATCGCAACTCATATCCTAGAGTAAGTGTTATGTAAGTAAAATAGGAACATATTGTAAATAATGACATTCTTTTAAATAACCTTTGCATTAAGGAGGATGCTGCAGTCTTCCCAGGGTGCTTTACCTTGGGGCGGAGGGTTCTGGGGAGACTGCCATATCCTCCTTTCCTTTCCTTTACATAAACTGTTTTATAGTAGTGTACACGCCCATCGTGGAAATCAGCTTTTGTTGTCGTTGTAAGCGTGCTTAAATAAAGTTTATCATCATTGACTGACAAATACAATGCATTGACTAGCAAATACAAGGCATTGACGAGCAAATACAAGGCATTGATGAGCAAATACAAGGCATTGACAAGCAAATACAAGGCATTGACGAGCAAATACTAGGTATCGACGAGAAAATACAAGGCATCAACGAGCAAATACAAGGCACTGACTATCAAATAAAGGCATTGACGAGCAAATACAAGGCATTGACGAGCAAATACAAGGCATTGACTAGCAAATACAAGGCATTGACTAGCAAATACAAGGCATTGACTAGCAAATACAAGGCATCAACGTGCAAATACAAGGCATTGATGAGCAAACACAAGGCATTGACTACCAAATACAAGGCATTGACGAGCAAATACAAGGCATTGACGAGCAAATACAAGGCATCGACTAGCAAATTCAAGGCATCGACGAGCAAATACAAGGCATCGACGAGCAAATACTAGGCATCAACGAGCAAATACAAGGCATCAACGAGCAAATAAAAGGCATCGACGAGCAAATACAAGGCATTGACGAGCAAATACAAGGCGTCAACGAGCAAATACAAGGCATCAACGAGCAAATACAAGGCATCAACGAGCAAATACAAGGCATTGACTATCAAATACAAGGCATTGACGAGCAAATACAAGGCATCAGCGAGCAAATACAAAGCATTGACGAACAAATACAAGGCATTGACTAGCAAATACAAGGCATTGATGAGCAAATACAAGGCATGGACGAGCAAATACAAGACATTGACTATCAAATACAAGGCATTGAGGAGCAAATACAAGGCATTCACGAGCAAATACAACGCATTGACGAGCAAATAAAAGGCATTGACGAGCAAATACAAGGCATTGAAGAGCAAATACAAGGCATTCACGAGCAAATACAAGGCATTGAAGAGCAAATACAAGGCATTGAAGAGCAAATACAAGGCATCAACGAGCAAATACAAGGCATTGACTATCAAATAGAAGGCATTGACGAGCAAATACAAGGCATTAGCGAGCAAATACAAGGCATTGACTAGCAAATTCCATGCATTGACTAGCAAATACAAGGCATCAACGAGCAAATAAAAGGCATTGACGAGCAAATACAAGGCATTGACTAGCAAATACAAGGCATTGACTACCAATTACAAGGCATTGACTAGCAAATACAAGGCATTGACCAGCAAACACAAGGCATCAACGAGCAAATACAAAGCATTGACGAGCAAATACAAGGCATCAACGAGCAAATACAAGGCATTAACGAGCAAATACAATGCATTGACGAGCAAATACAAGGCATTGACGAGCAAATACAATGCATTGGCGAGCAAATACAAGCATTGACGAGCAAATACAAAGCATTGACGAGCAAATAAAAGGCATTGACGAGCAAATAGAAGGCATTGACGAGCAAATACAAGGCATTGACGAGAAAATACAAGGCATCGACGAGCAAATACAAGGCATCAACAAGCAAATACAAGGCATTGACTAGCAAGTACAAGGCATTGACGAGCAAATACAAGGCATTGACGAGCAAATACAAGGCATCAACGAGCAAATACAAGGCATTGATGAGCAAATACAAGGCATTGATGAGCAAATACAAGGCATTGACTAGCAAATACAAGGCACTGAGGAGCAAATACAAGGCATAAACGAGCAAATACAAGGCATCGACGAGCAAATACAAGGCATTGACTAGCAAATACAAGGCATTGACTAGCAAATACAAGGCATCAACGAGCAAATACAAGGCATTCAATAGCAAATACAAGGCATTGACTAGCAAATACAAGGCATTGACTATCAATTACAAGGCATCGACTAGCAAATACAAGGCATTGACGAGAAAATACAAGGCATTGACGAGCAAATACAAGGCATTGACTAGCAAATACAAGTCATTGACGAGCAAATACAAGGTATCGACGAGCAAATACAAGGCATTGACTAGCAAATACTATGCATTGACGAGCAAATACAAGGCATTGACTAGCAAATACAAGGCATCAACGAGCAAATACAATGCATTGACGAGGAAATACGATGCATTGACGAGCAAATACAACGTATTTATGAGAAAATACAAGGCATTGACGAGCAAATACAAGGCATTGCCGAGCAAATACAAGGCATTGACGAGCAAATACAAGGCATCTACGAGCAAATACAAGGCATCGACGAGCAAATACAATGCATTGGCGTGCAAATACAAGGCATCAACGAGCGAATACAAGGCATTGAAGAGCAAATACAAGGCATTGACGAGCAAATACAAGGCATCGACGAGCAAATACAAGGCATCAACGAGCAAATACTAGGCATTGACTAGCAAATACAAGGCATTGAAGAGCAAATACAAGGCATTGACGAGCAAACACAAGGCATCGACGAACAAATACAAGGCATCAACGAGCAAATACAAGGCATTGACTATCAAATACAAGGCATTGACGAGCAAATACAAGGCATTGACTAGCGAATACAAGGCATTGACTAGCAAATGCAAGGCATCGACGAGCAAATACAAGGCATCGACGAGCAAATACAAGGCATTGACGAGCAAATACAAGGCATTGACTAGCAAATACAAGGCATTGACTAGCAAATACAAGGCATTGACGAGCAAATACAAGGCTTTGATGAGCAAATACAAGGCATTCACTAGCAAATACAAGGCATTGACGAGCAAATACAAGGCATCGACTAGTCAATACAAGGCATTGACTAGCAAATACTAGGCATCGAAGAGCAAATACAAGACATCGACGAGCAAATACAAGGCATCGACGAGCAAATACAAGTCATTGACGAGCAAATACAAGGTATCGACGAGCAAATACAAGGCATTGACCAGCAAATACAATGCATTCACGAGCAAATACAAGCCATCAGCGAGCAAATACAAGGCATTGACTAGCAAATACAAGGCATTGACTAGCATATACAAGGCATCAACGAGCAAATACAAGGCACTGACGAGCAAATACAAGGCATTGACTAGCAAATACAAGGCATTGAATAGCAAATACGAGGCAATGACCAGCAAATACAATGCATTAACTACCAACTACAAGGCATTGATGAGCAAATACAAGGTATTGACCAGAAAATACAAGGCATTGACGAGCAAATACAAGGCATTGACTGACAAATACAATGCATTGACTAGCAAATACAAGGCATTGATGAGCAAATACAAGGCATTGACTAGCAAATACAAGGCATTCACGAGCAAATACAAGCCTTCAGCGAGCAAATACAAGGCATTGACTAGCAAATACAAGGCATTGACTAGCAAATACAAGGCATCAACGAGCAAATACAAGGCACTGACGAGCAAATACAAGGCATTGACTAGCAAATACAAGGCATTGAATAGCAAATACGAGGCAATGACCAGCAAATACAATGCATTAACTACCAACTACAAGGCATTGATGAGCAAATACAAGGTATTTACCAGAAAATACAAGGCATTGACGAGCAAATACAAGGCATCAACGAGCAAATACAAGGCATTGAATATCAAATACAAGGCATTGAGGAGCAAATACAAGGCATTGACTAGCAAATACAAGGCACTGAGGAGCAAATACAAGGCATAAACGAGCAAATACAAGGCATCGACGAGCAAATACAAGGCATTGACTAGCAAATACAAGGCATTGACTAGCAAATACAAGGCATCAACGAGCAAATACAAGGCATTCACGAGCAAATACAAGGCATTGACTAGCAAATACAAGGCATTGACTATCAATTACAAGGCATCGACTAGCAAATACAAGGCATTGACGAGAAAATACAAGGCATTGACGAGCAAATACAAGTCATTGACGAGCAAATACAAGGTATCGACGAGCAAATACAAGGCATTGACTATCAAATACAATGCATTGACTAGCAAATACAAGGCATTGACTAGCAAATACAAGGCAATGACTACCAATTACAAGGCATTGACTAGCAATACAAGGCATTGACGAGCAAATACAAGGCATTGACGCGCAAATACAAGGCATTGACTAGCAAATACAAGGCATTGACTAGCAAATACAAGGCATTGACGAGCAAATACAAGGCATTGATGAGCAAATACAAGGCATTCACTAGCAAATACAAGGCATTGACGAGCAAATACAAGGCATCGACTAGCCAATACAAGGCATTGACTAGCAAATACTAGGCAACGAAGAGCAAATACAAGGCATCGACGAGCAAATACAAGGCATCGACGAGCAAATACAAGGCATTGACCAGCAAATACAATGCATTCACGAGCAAATACAAGCCATCAGCGAGCAAATACAAGGCATTGACTAGCAAATACAAGGCATTGACTAGCAAATACAAGGCATCAACGAGCAAATACAAGGCACTGACGAGCAAATACAAGGCATTGACTAGCAAATACAAAGCATTGAATAGCAAATACGAGGCAATGACCAGCAAATACAAAGCAATGACTACCAATTACAAGGCATTGACTAGCAATACAAGGCATTGACGAGCAAATACAAGGCATTGACGAGCAAATACAAGGCATTGACTAGCAAATACAAGGCATTGATGAGCAAATACAAGGTATTGACCAGAAAATACAAGGCATTGACGAGCAAATACAAGGCATCAACGAGCAAATACAAGGCAGTGAATATCAAATACAAGGCATTGAGGAGCAAATACAAGCATTGACGAGCAAATACAAAGCATTGACGAGCAAATAAAAGGCATTGACGAGCAAATAGAAGGCATTGACTAGCAAATACAAGGCATTGACGAGCAAATACAAGGCATTGACGAGCAAATACAAGGCATCAACGAGCAAATACAAGGCATTGATGAGCAAATACAAGGCATTGACTAGCAAATACAAGGCACTGAGGAGCAAATACAAGGCATAAACGAGCAAATACAAGGCATCGACGAGCAAATACAAGGCATTGACTAGCAAATACAAGGCATTGACTAGCAAATACAAGGCATTCAAGAGCAAATACAAGGCATTCAAGAGCAAATACAAGGCATTGACTAGCAAATACAAGGCATTGACTATCAATTACAAGGCATCGACTAGCAAATACAAGGCATTGACGAGAAAATACAAGGCATTGACGAGCAAATACAAGGCATTGACTAGCAAATACAAGTCATTGACGAGCAAATACAAGGTATCGACGAGCAAATACAAGGCATTGACTAGCAAATACTATGCATTGACGAGCAAATACAAGGCATTGACTAGCAAATACAAGGCATCAACGAGCAAATACAATGCATTGACGAGGAAATACGATGCATTGACGAGCAAATACAACGTATTTATGAGAAAATACAAGGCATTGACGAGCAAATACAAGGCATTGCCGAGCAAATACAAGGCATTGACGAGCAAATACAAGGCATCTACGAGCAAATACAAGGCATCGACGAGCAAATACAATGCATTGACGTGCAAATACAAGGCATCAACGAGGGAATACAAGGCATTGAAGAGCAAATACAAGGCATTGACGAGCAAATACAAGGCATCGACGAGCAAATACAAGGCATCAACGAGCAAATACAAGGCATTGACTAGCAAATACAAGGCATTGAAGAGCAAATACAAGGCATTCACGGGCAAATACAAGGCATCGACGAACAAATACAAGGCATCAACGAGCAAATACAAGGCATTGACTATCAAATACAAGGCATTGACGAGCAAATACAAGGCATTGACTAGCGAATACAAGGCATTGACTAGCAAATGCAAATCATCAACGAGCAAATACAAGGCATTGACGAGCAAATACAAGGCATTGACTAGCAAATACAAGGCAATGACTACCAATTACAAGGCATTGACTAGCAATACAAGGCATTGACGAGCAAATACAAGGCATTGACGAGCAAATACAAGGCATTGACTAGCAAATACAAGGCATTGACTAGCAAATACAAGGCATTGACGAGCAAATACAAGGCATTGATGAGCAAATACAAGGCATTCACTAGCAAATACAAGGCATTGACGAGCAAATACAAGGCATCGACTAGCCAATACAAGGCATTGACTAGCAAATACTAGGCAACGAAGAGCAAATACAAGGCATCGACGAGCAAATACAAGGCATCGACGAGCAAATACAAGTCATTGACGAGCAAATACAAGGTATCGACGAGCAAATACAAGGCATTGGCCAGCAAATACAATGCATTCACGAGCAAATACAAGCCATCAGCGAGCAAATACAAGGCATTGACTAGCAAATACAAGGCATTGACTAGCAAATACAAGGCATCAACGAGCAAATACAAGGCGCTGACGAGCAAATACAAGGCATTGACTAGCAAATACAAAGCATTGAATAGCAAATACGAGGCAATGACCAGCAAATACAATGCATTAACTACCAACTACAAGGCATTGATGAGCAAATACAAGGTATTGACCAGAAAATACAAGGCATTGACGAGCAAATACAAGGCATCAACGAGCAAATACAAGGCAGTGAATATCAAATACAAGGCATTGAGGAGCAAATACAAGCATTGACGAGCAAATACAAAGCATTGACGAGCAAATAAAAGGCATTGACGAGCAAATAGAAGGCATTGACGAGAAAATACAAGGCATCGACGAGCAAATACAAGGCATCAACAAGCAAATACAAGGCATTGACTAGCAAATACAAGGCATTGACGAGCAAATACAAGGCATTGACGAGCAAATACAAGGCATCAACGAGCAAATACAAGGCATTGACTAGCAAATACAAGGCACTGAGGAGCAAATACAAGGCATAAACGAGCAAATACAAGGCATCGACGAGCAAATACAAGGCATTGACTAGCAAATACAAGGCATTGACTAGCAAATACAAGGCATCAACGAGCAAATACAAGGCATTCAAGAGCAAATACAAGGCATTGACTAGCAAATACAAGGCATTGACTATCAATTACAAGGCATCGACTAGCAAATACAAGGCATTGACGAGAAAATACAAGGCATTGACGAGCAAATACAAGGCATTGACTAGCAAATACAAGTCATTGACGAGCAAATACAAGGTATCGACGAGCAAATACAAGGCACTGACTAGCAAATACTATGCATTGACGAGCAAATACAAGGCATTGACTAGCAAATACAAGGCATCAACGAGCAAATACAATGCATTGACGAGGAAATACGATGCATTGACGAGCAAATACAACGTATTTATGAGAAAATACAAGGCATTGACGAGCAAATACAAGGCATTGCCGAGCAAATACAAGGCATTGACGAGCAAATACAAGGCATCTACGAGCAAATACAAGGCATCGACGAGCAAATACAATGCATTGACGTGCAAATACAAGGCATCAACGAGCGAATACAAGGCATTGAAGAGCAAATACAAGGCATTGACGAGCAAATACAAGGCATCGACGAGCAAATACAAGGCATCAACGAGCAAATACAAGGCATTGACTAGCAAATACAAGGCATTGAAGAGCAAATACAAGGCATTGACGAGCAAATACAAGGCATCGACGAACAAATACAAGGCATCAACGAGCAAATACAAGGCATTGACTATCAAATACAAGGCATTGACGAGCAAATACAAGGCATTGACTAGCGAATACAAGGCATTGACTAGCAAATGCAAATCATCAACGAGCAAATACAAGGCATTGACGAGCAAATACAAGGCATTGACTAGCAAATACAAGGCAATGACTACCAATTACAAGGCATTGACTAGCAATACAAGGCATTGACGAGCAAATACAAGGCATTGACGAGCAAATACAAGGCATTGACTAGCAAATACAAGGCATTGACTAGCAAATACAAGGCATTGACGAGCAAATACAAGGCATTGATGAGCAAATACAAGGCATTCACTAGCAAATACAAGGCATTGACGAGCAAATACAAGGCATAGACTAGCCAATACAAGGCATTGACTAGCAAATACTAGGCATCGAAGAGCAAATACAAGGCATCGACGAGCAAATACAAGGCATCGACGAGCAAATACAAGTCATTGACGAGCAAATACAAGGTATCGACGAGCAAATACAAGGCGTTGACCAGCAAATACAATGCATTGACGAGCAAATACAAGGCATTGACTAGCAAATACAAGGCATCAACGAGCAAATACAATGCATTGACGAGCAAATACGATGCATTGACGAGCAAATACAACGTATTTATGAGCAAATACAAGGCATTGACGAGCAAATACAAGGCATCGACGAGCAAATACAAGGCATCGACGAGCAAATACAAGGCACTGAAGAGCAAATACAAGGCATTGAAGCGCAAATACAAGGCATCAACGAGCAAATACAAGGCATCGACGAGCAAATACAAGGCATTGACGAGCAAATACAAGGCATTGATGAGCAAATACATGGCATTGACGAGCAAATACAAGGCATTGACGAGCAAATACAAGGCATCAACGAGCAAATACAAGGCATTGAAGAGCAAATACAAGGCATTGACAAGCAAATACAAGGCATCGACGAGCAAATACAAGGCATCAACGAGCAAATACAAGGCATTGACTAGCAAATACAAGGCATTGAAGAGCAAATACAAGGCATTGACGAGCAAATACAAGGCATCGATGAGCAAATACAATGCATTGACGAGCAAATACAAGGCACTGACGAGCAAATACAAGGCATTGATGAGCAAATACAATGCATTGACGAGCAAATACAAGGCATAGACGAGCAAATACAAGGCATTGACTAGCAAATACAAGGCATCAACGAGCAAATAGAAGGCATCGACGAGCAAATACAAGGCATTGACGAGCAAATACAAGGCATTGACGAGCAAATACAAGGCATTGACGAGCACAAAGAAGGCATTGACGAGCAAATACAAGGCATCAACGAGCAAATACAAGGCATTGAAGAGCAAATACAAGGCATTGACGAGCAAATACAAGGCATCGACGAGCAAATACAAGGCATCAACGAGCAAATACAAGGCATTGACTGGCAAATACAAGGCATTGAAGAGCAAATGCAAGGCATTGATGAGCAAATACAAGGCATCGACGAGCAAATACAATGCATTGACGAGCAAATACAAGGCACTGACGAGCAAATACAAGGCATTGATGAGCAAATACAATGCATTGAAGAGCAAATACAAGGCATTGACGAGCAAATACAAGGCATCGACGAGCAAATACAAGGCATCAACGAGCAAATACAAGGCATTGACTAGCAAATACAAGGCATTGAAGAGCAAATACAAGGCATTGACGAGCAAATACAAGGCATCGACGAGCAAATACAAGGCATCAACGAGCAAATACAAGGCATTGACTATCAAATACAAGGCATTGACGAGCAAATACAAGGCATTGACTAGCAAATCCAACGTATTTATGAGCAAATACAAGGCATTGACGAGCAAATACAAGGCATTGACGAGCAAATACAAGGTATTTACTAGCAAATACAAGACATTGACGAGCAAATACAAGGCATTGACGAGCAGATACAATGCATTGACGAGCAAATACAAGGCACTGACGAGCAAATGCAAGGCATTGACGAGCAAATACAAGGCATTGACGAGCAAATACAAGGCATCAACGAGCAAATACAAGGCATTGACTAGCAAATACAAGGCATTGACGAGCAAATAAATGCATTGGCGAGCAAATACAATGCATTGACAAGCAAATACAAGGAATCAACGAGCAAATACAAGGCATTGACGAGCAAATAAAAGGCATTGACTAGCAAATACAAGACATTGACTAGCAAATACAAGGCATTGACTAGCAAATACAAGGCATTGACTAGCAAATACAAGGCATCGACGAGCAAATACAAGTCATTGACGAGCAAATACAAGGCATCAACGAGCAAATACAAGGCATTGACTAGCAAATACAAGGCATTGAAGTGCACATACAAGGCTTTGACTAGCAAATACAAGGCATCAACGAGCAAATACAAGGTATTGATGAGCAAATACAAGGCATTGACGAGCAAATACAAGGGATCAACAAGCAAATACAAGGCATTGACAAGCAAATACAAGGCATCAACGAGCAAATACAAGGCATTGGCGAGCAAATACAAGGCATCGACGAGCAAATACAAGGCATCGACGAGCAAATACAAGGCATCGACAAGCAAATACAAGGCATTGACGAGCAAATACAAGCCATTGACGAGCAAATACAAGGCATCGACAAGCAAATACAAGGCATTGACGAGCAAATACAAGCCATTGACGAACACATACAAGGCATTTACGAGCAAATACAAGGCATTGACGAGCAAATACAAGGCATCGACGAGAAAATACAAGGCATCAACGAGCAAATACAAGGCATTGACTAGCAAATACAAGGCATTGAAGAGCAAATACAAGGCATTGACTAGCAAATACAAGGCATCAACGAGCAAATACAAGGTATTGATGAGCAAATACAAGGCATTGACGAGCAAATACAAAGCATTGACGAGCAAATAGAAGGCATTGACGAGAAAATACAAGGCATCGACGAGCAAATACAAGGCATCAACAAGCAAATACAAGGCATTGACTAGCAAATACAAGGCATTGACTAGCAAATACAAGGCATTGACGAGCAAATACAAGGCATTGATGAGCAAATACAAGGCATTCACTAGCAAATACAAGGCATTGACGAGCAAATACAAGGCATCGACTAGCCAATACAAGGCATTGACTAGCAAATACTAGGCATCGAAAAGCAAATACAAGGCATCGACGAGCAAATACAAGGCATCGACGAGCAAATACAAGGCATTGACGAGCAAATACAAGGCATTGACTAGCAAATACAAGGCATTGACTAGCAAATACAAGGCATTGACGAGCAAATACAAGGCATTGATGAGCAAATACAAGGCATTCACTAGCAAATACAAGGCATTGACGAGCAAATACAAGGCATCGACTAGTCAATACAAGGCATTGACTAGCAAATACTAGGCATCGAAGAGCAAATACAAGGCATCGACGAGCAAATACAAGGCATCGACGAGCAAATACAAGTCATTGACGAGCAAATACAAGGTATCGACGAGCAAATACAAGGCATTGACCAGCAAATACAATGCATTCACGAGCAAATACAAGCCATCAGCGAGCAAATACAAGGCATTGACTAGCAAATACAAGGCATTGACTAGCATATACAAGGCATCAACGAGCAAATACAAGGCACTGACGAGCAAATACAAGGCATTGACTAGCAAATACAAGGCATTGAATAGCAAATACGAGGCAATGACCAGCAAATACAATGCATTAACTACCAACTACAAGGCATTGATGAGCAAATACAAGGTATTGACCAGAAAATACAAGGCATTGACGAGCAAATACAAGGCATTGACTGACAAATACAATGCATTGACTAGCAAATACAAGGCATTAACGAGCAAATACAAGGCATTGATGAGCAAATACAAGGCATTGACTAGCAAATACAAGGCATTCACGAGCAAATACAAGCCTTCAGCGAGCAAATACAAGGCATTGACTAGCAAATACAAGGCATTGACTAGCAAATACAAGGCATCAACGAGCAAATACAAGGCACTGACGAGCAAATACAAGGCATTGACTAGCAAATACAAGGCATTGAATAGCAAATACGAGGCAATGACCAGCAAATACAATGCATTAACTACCAACTACAAGGCATTGATGAGCAAATACAAGGTATTTACCAGAAAATACAAGGCATTGACGAGCAAATACAAGGCATCAACGAGCAAATACAAGGCATTGAACATCAAATACAAGGCATTGAGGAGAAAACACAAGGCATTGACTAGCAAATACAAGGCACTGAGGAGCAAATACAAGGCATAAACGAGCAAATACAAGGCATCGACGAGCAAATACAAGGCATTGACTAGCAAATACAAGGCATTGACTAGCAAATACAAGGCATCAACGAGCAAATACAAGGCATTCACGAGCAAATACAAGGCATTGACTAGCAAATACAAGGCATTGACTATCAATTACAAGGCATCGACTAGCAAATACAAGGCATTGACGAGCAAATACAAGGCATTGACGAGCAAATACAAGGCATTGACTAGCAAATACAAGTCATTGACGAGCAAATACAAGGTATCGACGAGCAAATACAAGGCATTGACTAGCAAATACAATGCATTGACGAGCAAATACAAGGCATTGACTAGCAAATACAAGGCATCAACGAGCAAATACAATGCATTGACGAGGAAATACGATGCATTGACGAGCAAATACAACGTATTTATGAGAAAATACATGGCATTGACGAGCAAATACAAGGCATTGCCGAGCAAATACAAGGCATTGACAAGCAAATTCAAGGCATCTACGAGCAAATACAAGGTATCGACGAGCAAATACAATGCATTAACGTGCAAATACAAGGCATCAACGAGCGAATACAAAGCATTGAAGAGCAAATACAAGGTATTGACGAGCAAATACAAGGCATCGACGAGCAAATACAAGGCATCAACGAGCAAATACAAGGCATTGACTAGCAAATACAAGGCATTGAAGAGCAAATACAAGGCATTGACGAGCAAATACAAGGCATCGACGAACAAATACAAGGCATCAACGAGCAAATACAAGGCATTGACTATCAAATACAAGGCATTGACGAGCAAATACAAGGCATTGACTAGCGAATACAAGGCATTGACTAGCAAATGCAAATCATCAACGAGCAAATACAAGGCATTGACGAGCAAATACAAGGCATTGACTAGCAAATACAAGGCAATGACTACCAATTACAAGGCATTGACTAGCAATACAAGGCATTGACGAGCAAATACAAGGCATTGACGCGCAAATACAAGGCATTGACAAGCAAATACAAGGCATTGACTAGCAAATACAAGGCATTGACGAGCAAATACAAGGCATTGATGAGCAAATACAAGGCATTCACTAGCAAATACAAGGCATTGACGAGCAAATACAAGGCATCGACTAGCCAATACAAGGCATTGACTAGCAAATACTAGGCAACGAAGAGCAAATACAAGGCATCGACGAGCAAATACAAGGCATCGACGAGCAAATACAAGTCATTGACGAGCAAATACAAGGTATCGACGAGCAAATACAAGGCATTGACCAGCAAATACAATGCATTCACGAGCAAATACAAGCCATCAGCGAGCAAATACAAGGCATTGACTAGCAAATACAAGGCATTGACTAGCAAATACAAGGCATCAACGAGCAAATACAAGGCACTGACGAGCAAATACAACGCATTGACTAGCAAATACAAAGGATTGAATAGCAAATACGAGGCAATGACCAGCAAATACAATGCATTAACTACCAACTACAAGGCATTGATGAGCAAATACAAGGTATTGACCAGAAAATACAAGGCATTGGCGAGCAAATACAAGGCATCAACGAGCAAATACAAGGCAGTGAATATCAAATACAAGGCATTGAGGAGCAAATACAAGCATTGACGAGCAAATACAAAGCATTGACGAGCAAATAAAAGGCATTGACGAGCAAATAGAAGGCATTGACGAGAAAATACAAGGCATCGACGAGCAAATACAAGGCATCAACAAGCAAATACAAGGCATTGACTAGCAAATACAAGGCATTGACGAGCAAATACAAGGCATTGACGAGCAAATACAAGGCATCAACGAGCAAATACAAGGCATTGATGAGCAAATACAAGGCATTGATGAGCAAATACAAGGCATTGACTAGCAAATACAAGGCACTGAGGAGCAAATACAAGGCATAAACGAGCAAATACAAGGCATCGACGAGCAAATACAAGGCATTGACTAGCAAATACAAGGCATTGACTAGCAAATACAAGGCATCAACGAGCAAATACAAGGCATTCAATAGCAAATACAAGACATTGACTAGCAAATACAAGGCATTGACTATCAATTACAAGGCATCGACTAGCAAATACAAGGCATTGACGAGAAAATACAAGGCATTGACGAGCAAATACAAGGCATTGGCTAGCAAATACAAGTCATTGACGAGCAAATACAAGGTATCGACGAGCAAATACAAGGCATTGACTAGCAAATACTATGCATTGACGAGCAAATACAAGGCATTGACTAGCAAATACAAGGCATCAACGAGCAAATACAATGCATTGACGAGGAAATACGATGCATTGACGAGCAAATACAACGTATTTATGAGAAAATACAAGGCATTGACGAGCAAATACAAGGCATTGCCGAGCAAATACAAGGCATTGACGAGCAAATACAAGGCATCTACGAGCAAATACAAGGCATCGACGAGCAAATACAATGCATTGACGTGCAAATACAAGGCATCAACGAGCGAATACAAGGCATTGAAGAGCAAATACAAGGCATTGACGAGCAAATACAAGGCATCGACGAGCAAATACAAGGCATCAACGAGCAAATACAAGGCATTGACTAGCAAATACAAGGCATTGAAGAGCAAATACAAGGCATTGACGAGCAAATACAAGGCATCGACGAACAAATACAAGGCATCAACGAGCAAATACAAGGCATTGACTATCAAATACAAGGCATTGACGAGCAAATACAAGGCATTGACTAGCGAATACAAGGCATTGACTAGCAAATGCAAATCATCAACGAGCAAATACAAGGCATTGACGAGCAAATACAAGGCATTGACTAGCAAATACAAGGCAATGACTACCAATTACAAGGCATTGACTAGCAATACAAGGCATTGACGGGCAAATACAAGGCATTGACGAGCAAATACAAGGCATTGACTAGGAAATACAAGGCATTGACTAGCAAATACAAGGCATTGACGAGCAAATACAAGCCATTGATGAGCAAATACAAGGCATTCACTAGCAAATACAAGGCATTGACGAGCAAATACAAGGCATCGACTAGCCAATACAAGGCATTGACTAGCAAATACTAGGCATCGAAGAGCAAATACAAGGCATCGACGAGCAAATACAAGGCATCGACGAGCAAATACAAGTCATTGACGAGCAAATACAAGGTATCGACGAGCAAATACAAGGCATTGACCAGCAAATACAATGCATTGACGAGCAAATACAAGCATTGACTAGCAAATACAAGGCATCAACGAGCAAATACAATGCATTGACGAGCAAATACGATGCATTGACGAGCAAATACAACGTATTTATGAGCGAATACAAGGCATTGACGAGCAAATACAAGGCATTGACGAGCAAATACAAGGCATCGACGAGCAAATACAAGGCACTGACGAGCAAATACAAGGCATTGAAGCGCAAATACAAGGCATCTACGAGCAAATAGAAGGCATCGACGAGCAAATACAAGGCATTGACGAGCAAATACAAGGCATTGACGAGCAAATACAAGGCATTGACGAGCAAATACAAGGCATTGACGAGCAAATACAAGGCATTGACGAGCAAATACAAGGCATCAACGAGCAAATACAAGGCATTGAAGAGCAAATACAAGGCATTGACAAGCAAATACAAGGCATCGACGAGCAAATACAAGGCATCAACGAGCAAATACAAGGCATTGACTAGCAAATACAAGGCATTGAAGAGCAAATACAAGGCATTGACGAGCAAATACAAGGCATCGACGAGCAAATACAATGCATTGACGAGCAAATACAAGGCACTGACGAGCAAATACAAGGCATTGATGAGCAAATACAATGCATTGACGAGCAAATACAAGGCATAGACGAGCAAATACAAGGCATTGACTAGCAAATACAAGGCATCAACGAGCAAATAGAAGGCATCGACGAGCAAATACAAGGCATTGACGAGCAAATACAAGGCATTGACGAGCAAATACAAGGCATTGACGAGCACAAAGAAGGCATTGACGAGCAAATACAAGGCATCAACGAGCAAATACAAGACATTGAAGAGCAAATACAAGGCATTGACGAGCAAATACAAGGCATCGACGAGCAAATACAAGGCATCAACGAGCAAATACAAGGCATTGACTAGCAAATACAAGGCATTGAAGAGAAAATACAAGGCATTGACGAGCAAATACAAGGCATCAACGAGCAAATACAAGGCAGTGAATATCAAATACAAGGCATTGAGGAGCAAATACAAGCATTGACGAGCAAATACAAAGCATTGACGAGCAAATAAAAGGCATTGACGAGCAAATAGAAGGCATTGACGAGAAAATACAAGGCATCGACGAGCAAATACAAGGCATCAACAAGCAAATACAAGGCATTGACTAGCAAGTACAAGGCATTGACGAGCAAATACAAGGCATTGACGAGCAAATACAAGGCATCAACGAGCAAATACAAGGCATTGATGAGCAAATACAAGGCATTGATGAGCAAATACAAGGCATTGACTAGCAAATACAAGGCACTGAGGAGCAAATACAAGGCATAAACGAGCAAATACAAGGCATCGACGAGCAAATACAAGGCATTGACTAGCAAATACAAGGCATTGACTAGCAAATACAAGGCATCAACGAGCAAATACAAGGCATTCAATAGCAAATACAAGACATTGACTAGCAAATACAAGGCATTGACTATCAATTACAAGGCATCGACTAGCAAATACAAGGCATTGACGAGAAAATACAAGGCATTGACGAGCAAATACAAGGCATTGGCTAGCAAATACAAGTCATTGACGAGCAAATACAAGGTATCGACGAGCAAATACAAGGCATTGACTAGCAAATACTATGCATTGACGAGCAAATACAAGGCATTGACTAGCAAATACAAGGCATCAACGAGCAAATACAATGCATTGACGAGGAAATACGATGCATTGACGAGCAAATACAACGTATTTATCAGAAAATACAAGGCATTGACGAGCAAATACAAGGCATTGCCGAGCAAATACAAGGCATTGACGAGCAAATACAAGGCATCTACGAGCAAATACAAGGCATCGACGAGCAAATACAATGCATTGACGTGCAAATACAAGGCATCAACGAGCGAATACAAGGCATTGAAGAGCAAATACAAGGCATTGACGAGCAAATACAAGGCATCGACGAGCAAATACAAGGCATCAACGAGCAAATACAAGGCATTGACAAGCAAATACAAGGCATTGAAGAGCAAATACAAGGCATTGACGAGCAAATACAAGGCATCGACGAACAAATACAAGGCATCAACGAGCAAATACAAGGCATTGACTATCAAATACAAGGCATTGACGAGCAAATACAAGGCATTGACTAGCGAATACAAGGCATTGACTAGCAAATGCAAATCATCAACGAGCAAATACAAGGCATTGACGAGCAAATACAAGGCATTGACTAGCAAATACAAGGCAATGACTACCAATTACAAGGCGTTGACTAGCAATACAAGGCATTGACGGGCAAATACAAGGCATTGACGAGCAAATACAAGGCATTGACTAGGAAATACAAGGCATTGACTAGCAAATACAAGGCATTGACGAGCAAATACAAGGCATTGATGAGCAAATACAAGGCATTCACTAGCAAATACAAGGCATTGACGAGCAAATACAAGGCATCGACTAGCCAATACAAGGCATTGACTAGCAAATACTAGGCATCGAAGAGCAAATACAAGGCATCGACGAGCAAATACAAGGCATCGACGAGCAAATACAAGTCATTGACGAGCAAATACAAGGTATCGACGAGCAAATACAAGGCATTGACCAGCAAATACAATGCATTGACGAGCAAATACAAGGCATTGACTAGCAAATACAAGGCATCAACGAGCAAATACAATGCATTGACGAGCAAATACGATGCATTGACGAGCAAATACAACGTATTTATCAGCAAATACAAGGCATTGACGAGCAAATACAAGGCATTGAAGAGCAAATACAAGGCATCGACGAGCAAATACAAGGCACTGAAGAGCAAATACAAGGCATTGAAGCGCAAATACAAGGCATCAACGAGCAAATAGAAGGCATCGACGAGCAAATACAAGGCATTGACGAGCAAATACAAGGCATTGACGAGCAAATACAAGGCATTGACGAGCAAATACAAGGCATTGACGAGCAAATACAAGGCACTGACGAGCAAATACAAGGCATCAACGAGCAAATACAAGGCATTGAAGAGCAAATACAAGGCATTGACAAGCAAATACAAGGCATCGACGAGCAAATACAAGGCATCAACGAGCAAATACAAGGCATTGACTAGCAAATACAAGGCATTGAAGAGCAAATACAAGGCATTGAAGAGCAAATACAAGGCATTGACGAGCAAATACAAGGCATCGACGAGCAAATACAATGCATTGACGAGCAAATACAAGGAACTGACGAGCAAATACAAGGCATTGATGAGCAAATACAATGCATTGACGAGCAAATACAAGGCATAGACGAGCAAATACAAGGCATTGACTAGCAAATACAAGGCATCAACGAGCAAATAGAAGGCATCGACGAGCAAATACAAGGCATTGACGAGCAAATACAAGGCATTGACGAGCAAATACAAGGCATTGACGAGCACAAAGAAGGCATTGACGAGCAAATACAAGGCATCAACGAGCAAATACAAGACATTGAAGAGCAAATACAAGGCATTGACGAGCAAATACAAGGCATCGACGAGCAAATACAAGGCATCAACGAGCAAATACAAGGCATTGACTAGCAAATACAAGGCATTGAAGAGAAAATACAAGGCATTGACGAGCAAATACAAGGCATCAACGAGCAAATACAAGGCAGTGAATATCAAATACAAGGCATTGAGGAGCAAATACAAGCATTGACGAGCAAATACAAAGCATTGACGAGCAAATAAAAGGCATTGACGAGCAAATAGAAGGCATTGACGAGAAAATACAAGGCATCGACGAGCAAATACAAGGCATCAACAAGCAAATACAAGGCATTGACTAGCAAGTACAAGGCATTGACGAGCAAATACAAGGCATTGACGAGCAAATACAAGGCATCAACGAGCAAATACAAGGCATTGATGAGCAAATACAAGGCATTGATGAGCAAATACAAGGCATTGACTAGCAAATACAAGGCACTGAGGAGCAAATACAAGGCATAAACGAGCAAATACAAGGCATCGACGAGCAAATACAAGGCATTGACTAGCAAATACAAGGCATTGACTAGCAAATACAAGGCATCAACGAGCAAATACAAGGCATTCAATAGCAAATACAAGGCATTGACTAGCAAATACAAGGCATTGACTATCAATTACAAGGCATCGACTAGCAAATACAAGGCATTGACGAGAAAATACAAGGCATTGACGAGCAAATACAAGGCATTGACTAGCAAATACAAGTCATTGACGAGCAAATACAAGGTATCGACGAGCAAATACAAGGCATTGACTAGCAAATACTATGCATTGACGAGCAAATACAAGGCATTGACTAGCAAATACAAGGCATCAACGAGCAAATACAATGCATTGACGAGGAAATACGATGCATTGATGAGCAAATACAACGTATTTATGAGAAAATACAAGGCATTGACGAGCAAATACAAGGCATTGCCGAGCAAATACAATGCATTGTCGAGCAAATACAAGGCATCTACGAGCAAATACAAGGCATCGACGAGCAAATACAATGCATTGACGTGCAAATACAAGGCATCAACGAGCGAATACAAGGCATTGAAGAGCAAATACAAGGCATTGACGAGCAAATACAAGGCATCGACGAGCAAATACAAGGCATCAACGAGCAAATACAAGGCATTGACTAGCAAATACAAGGCATTGAAGAGCAAATACAAGGCATTGACGAGCAAATACAAGGCATCGACGAACAAATACAAGGCATCAACGAGCAAATACAAGGCATTGACTATCAAATACAAGGCATTGACGAGCAAATACAAGGCATTGACTAGCGAATACAAGGCATTGACTAGCAAATGCAAATCATCAACGAGCAAATACAAGGCATTGACGAGCAAATACAAGGCATTGACTAGCAAATACAAGGCAATGACTACCAATTACAAGGCATTGACTAGCAATACAAGGCATTGACGAGCAAATACAAGGCATTGACGAGCAAATACAAGGCATTGACTAGGAAATACAAGGCATTGACTAGCAAATACAAGGCATTGACGAGCAAATACAAGGCATTGATGAGCAAATACAAGGCATTCACTAGCAAATACAAGGCATTGACGAGCAAATACAAGGCATCGACTAGCCAATACAAGGCATTGACTAGCAAATACTAGGCATCGAAGAGCAAATACAAGGCATCGACGAGCAAATACAAGGCATCGACGAGCAAATACAAGTCATTGACGAGCAAATACAAGGTATCGACGAGCAAATACAAGGCATTGACCAGCAAATACAATGCATTGACGAGCAAATACAAGGCATTGACTAGCAAATACAAGGCATCAACGAGCAAATACAATGCATTGACGAGCAAATACGATGCATTGACGAGCAAATACAACGTTTTTATGAGCAAATACAAGGCATTGACGAGCAAATACAAGGCATTGACGAGCAAATACAAGGCATCGACGAGCAAATACAAGGCACTGAAGAGCAAATACAAGGCATTGAAGCGCAAATACAAGGCATCAACGAGCAAATAGAAGGCATCGACGAGCAAATACAAGGCATTGACGAGCAAATACAAGGCATTGACGAGCAAATACAAGGCATTGACGAGCAAATACAAGGCATTGACGAGCAAATACAAGGCATCAACGAGCAAATACAAGGCATTGAAGAGCAAATACAAGGCATTGACAAGCAAATACAAGGCATCGACGAGCAAATACAAGGCATCAACGAGCAAATACAAGGCATTGACTAGCAAATACAAGGCATTGAAGAGCAAATACAAGGCATTGATGAGCAAATACAAGGCATCGACGAGCAAATACAATGCATTGACGAGCAAATACAAGGCACTGACGAGCAAATACAAGGCATTGATGAGCAAATACAATGCATTGACGAGCAAATACAAGGCATAGACGAGCAAATACAAGGCATTGACTAGCAAATACAAGGCATCAACGAGCAAATAGAAGGCATCGACGAGCAAATACAAGGCATTGACGAGCAAATACAAGGCATTGACGAGCAAATACAAGGCATTGACGAGCACAAAGAAGGCATTGACGAGCAAATACAAGGCATCAACGAGCAAATACAAGACATTGAAGAGCAAATACAAGGCATTGACGAGCAAATACAAGGCATCGACGAGCAAATACAAGGCATCAACGAGCAAATACAAGGCATTGACTAGCAAATACAAGGCATTGAAGAGAGAATACAAAGCATTGACGAGCAAATACAAGGCATCAACGAGCAAATACAAGGCAGTGAATATCAAATACAAGGCATTGAGGAGCAAATACAAGCATTGACGAGCAAATACAAAGCATTGACGAGCAAATAAAAGGCATTGACGAGCAAATAGAAGGCATTGACGAGAAAATACAAGGCATCGACGAGCAAATACAAGGCATCAACAAGCAAATACAAGGCATTGACTAGCAAATACAAGGCATTGACGAGCAAATACAAGGCATTGACGAGCAAATACAAGGCATCAACGAGCAAATACAAGGCATTGATGAGCAAATACAAGGCATTGATGAGCAAATACAAGGCATTGACTAGCAAATACAAGGCACTGAGGAGCAAATACAAGGCATAAACGAGCAAATACAAGGCATCGACGAGCAAATACAAGGCATTGACTAGCAAATACAAGGCATTGACTAGCAAATACAAGGCATCAACGAGCAAATACAAGGCATTCAATAGCAAATACAAGGCATTGACTAGCAAATACAAGGCATTGACTATCAATTACAAGGCATCGACTAGCAAATACAAGGCATTGACGAGAAAATACAAGGCATTGACGAGCAAATACAAGGCATTGACTAGCAAATACAAGTCATTGACGAGCAAATACAAGGTATCGACGAGCAAATACAAGGCATTGACTAGCAAATACTATGCATTGACGAGCAAATACAAGGCATTGACTAGCAAATACAAGGCATCAACGAGCAAATACAATGCATTGACGAGGAAATACGATGCATTGACGAGCAAATACAACGTATTTATGAGAAAATACAAGGCATTGACGAGCAAATACAAGGCATTGCCGAGCAAATACAAGGCATTGACGAGCAAATACAAGGCATCTACGAGCAAATACAAGGCATCGACGAGCAAATACAATGCATTGACGTGCAAATACAAGGCATCAACGAGCGAATACAAGGCATTGAAGAGCAAATACAAGGCATTGACGAGCAAATACAAGGCATCGACGAGCAAATACAAGGCATCAACGAGCAAATACAAGGCATTGACTAGCAAATACAAGGCATTGAAGAGCAAATACAAGGCATTGACGAGCAAATACAAGGCATCGACGAACAAATACAAGGCATCAACGAGCAAATACAAAGCATTGACTATCAAATACAAGGCATTGACGAGCAAATACAAGGCATTGACTAGCGAATACAAGGCATTGACTAGCAAATGCAAATCATCAACGAGCAAATACAAGGCATTGACGAGCAAATACAAGTAATTGACTAGCAAATACAAGGCAATGACTACCAATTACAAGCCATTGACTAGCAATACAAGGCATTGACGAGCAAATACAAGGCATTGACGAGCAAATACAAGGCATTGACTAGCAAATACAAGGCATTGACTAGCAAATACAAGGCATTGACGAGCAAATACAAGGCATCGACGAGCAAATACAAGGCATTCACTAGCAAATACAAGGCATTGAAGAGCAAATACAAGGCATTGACGAGCAAATACAAGGCATCGACGAGCAAATACAAGGCATCAACGAGCAAATACAAGGCATTGACTAGCAAATACAAGGCATTGAAGAGCAAATGCAAGGCATTGATGAGCAAATACAAGGCATCGACGAGCAAATACAATGCATTGACGAGCAAATACAAGGCACTGACGAGCAAATACAAGGCATTGATGAGCAAATACAATGCATTGAAGAGCAAATACAAGGCATTGACGAGCAAATACAAGGCATCGACGAGCAAATACAAGGCATCAACGAGCAAATACAAGGCATTGACTAGCAAATACAAGGCATTGATGAGCAAATACAATGCATTGAAGAGCAAATACAAGGCATTGACGAGCAAATACAAGGCATCGACGAGCAAATACAAGGCATCAACGAGCAAATACAAGGCATTGACTAGCAAATACAAGGCATTGAAGAGCAAATACAAGGCATTGACGAGCAAATACAAGGCATCGACGAGCAAATACAAGGCATCAACGAGCAAATACAAGGCATTGACTATCAAATACAAGGCATTGACGAGCAAATACAAGGCATTAGCGAGCAAATACAAGGCATTGACGAGCAAATACAAGGCATTGACGAGCAAATACAAGGCATTGACTAGCAAATACAAGGCATTGACGAGCAAATACAAGGCATTGACTAGCAAATACAAGGCATCGACGAGCAAATACAAGTCATTGACGAGCAAATACAACGTATCGACGAGAAAACACAAGGCATTGACTAGCAAATACAATGCATTGACGAGCAAATACAAGGCATTGACTAGCAAATACAAGGCATCAACGAGCAAATACAATGCATTGACGAGCAAATACGATGCATTGACGAGCAAATCCAACGTATTTATGAGCAAATACAAGGCATTGACGAGCAAATACAAGGCATTGACGAGCAAATACAAGGTATTTACTAGCAAATACAAGACATTGACGAGCAAATACAAGGCATTGACGAGCAGATACAAGGCATTGACGAGCAAATAAATGCATGGGCGAGCAAATACAATGCATTGACAAGCAAATACAAGGAATCAACGAGCAAATACCAGGCATTGACGAGCAAATAAAAGGCATTGACTAGCAAATACAAGACATTGACTAGCAAATACAAGGCATTGACTAGCAAATACAAGGCATTGACTAGCAAATACAAGGCATCGACGAGCAAATACAAGTCATTGACGAGCAAATACAAGGCATCAACGAGCAAATACAAGGCATTGACTAGCAAATACAAGGCATTGAAGTGCACATACAAGGCATTGACTAGCAAATACAAGGCATCAACGAGCAAATACAAGGTATTGATGAGCAAATACAAGGCATTGACGAGCAAATACAAGGGATCAACAAGCAAATACAAGGCATTGACAAGCAAATACAAGGCATCAACGAGCAAATACAAGGCATTGGCGAGCAAATACAAGGCATCGACGAGCAAATACAAGGCATCGACGAGCAAATACAAGGCATCGACAAGCAAATACAAGGCATTGACGAGCAAATACAAGCCATTGACGAACACATACAAGGCATTGACGAGCAAATACAAGGCATTGACGAGCAAATACAAGGCATTGACTAGCAAATACAAGGCATTGAAGAGCAAATACAAGGCATTGACTAGCAAATACAAGGCATCAACGAGCAAATACAAGGTATTGATGAGCAAATACAAGGCATTGACGAGCAAATACAAGGGATTGACTAGCAAATACAAGGCATCGACGAGCAAATACAAGGCATTGACGAGCAAATACAAGGCATCAACAAGCAAATACAAGGCATTGACAAGCAAATACAAGGCATTGACTAGCAAATACAAGGCATTGAAGAGCAAATACAAGGCATTGACTAGCAAATACAAGGCATCAACGAGCAAATACAAGGTATTGATGAGCAAATACAAGGCATTGACGAGCAAATACAAGGGATTGACTAGCAAATACAAGGCATCGACGAGCAAATACAAGGCATTGACGAGCAAATACAAGGCATTGACAAGCAAATACAAGGCATCAACAAGCAAATACAAGGCATTGACGAGCAAATACAAGGCATTGACTAGCAAATACAAGGCATTGACTAGCAAATACAAGGCAATGACTAGCAAATACAAGGCATCGACGAGCAAATACAAGTCATCAACGAGAAAATACAAGGCATCAACGAGCAAATACAAGGCATTGAATAGCAAATACAAAGCATTGACGAGCAAATACAAGGCATTGACGAGCAAATACAAGGCATCGACGAGCAAATACAAGGCATCAACGAGCAAATACAACGCATCAACGAGAAAATACAACGCATCAACGAGCAAATACAAGGCATTGACGAGCAAATACAAGGCATTGACAAGCAAATACAAGGCATTGACGAGCAAATACAAGGCATTGACGAGCAAATACAAGGCATCAACGAGCAAATACAAGGCATCAACGAGCAAATACAAGGCATTGAATAGCAAATACAAGGCATTGACGAGCAAATACAAGGCATTGACGAGCAAATACAAGGCATTAACGAGCAAATACAAGGCATCAACGAGCAAATACAAGGCATTCACGAGCAAATACAAGGCATCAACGAGCAAATACAAGGCATTGACGAGCAAATACAAGGCATTGACGAGCAAATACAAGGCATCAACGAGCAAATATAAGGCATCAACCAGCAAATACAAGGCATGGACGAGCAAATACAAGGCATTGTTGAGCAAATACAAGGCATCGACGAGCAAATACAAGGCACTGACGAGCAAATACAAGGCATTGACAAGCAAATACAAGGCATCAACGAGCAAATACAAGGCATCGACGAGCAAATACAAGGCATTGACGAGCAAATACAAGGCATTGACGAGCAAATACAAGGCATTGACGAGCAAATACAAGGCATTGACTAGCAAATACAAGGCATTGAATAGCAAATACAAGTCATTGACGAGCAAATACAAGGTATCGACGAGCAAATACAAAGCATTGACTAGCAAATACTATGCATTGACGAGCAAATACAAGGCATTGACTAGCAAATGCAAGGCATCAACGAGCAAATACAATGCATTGACGAGGAAATACGATGCATTGACGAGCAAATACAACGTATTTATGAGAAAATACAAGGCATTGACGAGCAAATACAAGGCATTGCCGAGCAAATAGAAGGCATTGACGAGCAAATACAAGGCATCTACGAGCAAATACAAGGCATCGACGAGCAAATACAATGCATTGACGTGCAAATACAAGGCATCAACGAGCGAATACAAGGCATTGAAGAGCAAATACAAGGCATTGACGAGCAAATACAAGGCATCGACGAGCAAATACAAGGCATCAACGAGCAAATACAAGGCATTGACTAGCAAATACAAGGCATTGAAGAGCAAATACAAGGCATTGACGAGCAAATACAAGGCATCGACGAACAAATACAAGGCATCAACCAGCAAATACAAGGCATTGACTATCAAATACAAGGCATTGACGAGCAAATACAAGGCATTGACTAGCGAATACAAGGCATTGACTAGCAAATTGAAATCATCAACGAGCAAATACAAGGCATTGACGAGCAAATACAAGGCATTGACTAGCAAATACAAGGCAATGACTACCAATTACAAGGCATTGACTAGCAATACAAGGCATTGACGAGCAAATACAAGGCATTGACGAGCAAATACAAGGCATTGACTAGCAAATACAAGGCATTGACTAGCAAATACAAGGCATTGACGAGCAAATACAAGGCATTGACTATCAAATACAAGGCATTGACGAGCAAATACAAGGCATTGACTAGCGAATACAAGGCATTGACTAGCAAATTGAAATCATCAACGAGCAAATACAAGGCATTGACGAGCAAATACAAGGCATTGACTAGCAAATACAAGGCAATGACTACCAATTACAAGGCATTGACTAGCAATACAAGGCATTGACGAGCAAATACAAGGCATTGACGAGCAAATACAAGGCATTGACTAGCAAATACAAGGCATTGACTAGCAAATACAAGGCATTGACGAGCAAATACAAGGCATTGATGAGCAAATACAAGGCATTCACTAGCAAATACAACGCATTGACGAGCAAATACAAGGCATCGACTAGCCAATACAAGGCATTGACTAGCAAATACTAGGCATCGAAGAGCAAATACAAGGCATCGACGAGCAAATACAAGGCATCGACGAGCAAATACAAGTCATTGACGAGCAAATACAAGGTATCGACGAGCAAATACAAGGCATTGACCAGCAAATACAATGCATTGACGAGCAAATACAAGGCATTGACTAGCAAATGCAAGGCATCAACGAGCAAATACAATGCATTGACGAGGAAATACGATGCATTGACGAGCAAATACAACGTATTTATGAGAAAATACAAGGCATTGACGAGCAAATACAAGGCATTGCCGAGCAAATACAAGGCATTGACGAGCAAATACAAGGCATCTACGAGCAAATACAAGGCATCGACGAGCAAATACAATGCATTGACGTGCAAATACAAGGCATCAACGAGCGAATACAAGGCATTGAAGAGCAAATACAAGGCATTGACGAGCAAATACAAGGCATCGACGAGCAAATACAAGGCATCAACGAGCAAATACAAGGCATTGACTAGCAAATACAAGGCATTGAAGAGCAAATACAAGGCATTGACGAGCAAATACAAGGCATCGACGAACAAATACAAGGCATCAACGAGCAAATACAAGGCATTGACTATCAAATACAAGGCATTGACGAGCAAATACAAGGCATTGACTAGCGAATACAAGGCATTGACTAGCAAATTGAAATCATCAACGAGCAAATACAAGGCATTGACGAGCAAATACAAGGCATTGACTAGCAAATACAAGGCAATGACTACCAATTACAAGGCATTGACTAGCAATACAAGGCATTGACGAGCAAATACAAGGCATTGACGAGCAAATACAAGGCATTGACTAGCAAATACAAGGCATTGACTAGCAAATACAAGGCATTGACGAGCAAATACAAGGCATTGACTATCAAATACAAGGCATTGACTAGCAAATACAAGGCATTGACTAGCGAATACAAGGCATTGACTAGCAAATTGAAATCATCAACGAGCAAATACAAGGCATTGACGAGCAAATACAAGGCATTGACTAGCAAATACAAGGCAATGACTACCAATAACAAGGCATTGACTAGCAATACAAGGCATTGACGAGCAAATACAAGGCATTGACGAGCAAATACAAGGCATTGACTAGCAAATACAAGGCATTGACTAGCAAATACAAGGCATTGACGAGCAAATACAAGGCATTGATGAGCAAATACAAGGCATTCACTAGCAAATACAAGGCATTGACGAGCAAATACAAGGCATCGACTAGCCAATACAAGGCATTGACTAGCAAATACTAGGCATCGAAGAGCAAATACAAGGCATCGACGAGCAAATACAAGGCATCGACGAGCAAATACAAGTCATTGACGAGCAAATACAAGGTATCGACGAGCAAATACAAGGCATTGACCAGCAAATACAATGCATTGACGAGCAAATACAAGGCATTGACTAGCAAATACAAGGCATCAACGAGCAAATACAATGCATTGACGAGCAAATACGATGCATTGACGAGCAAATACAACGTATTTATGAGCAAATACAAGGCATTGACGAGCAAATACAAGGCATTGACGAGCAAATACAAGGCATCGAAGAGCAAATACAAGGCACTGAAGAGCAAATACAAGGCATTGAAGCGCAAATACAAGGCATCAACGAGCAAATAGAAGGCATCGACGAGCAAATACAAGGCATTGACGAGCAAATACAAGGCATTGACGAGCAAATACAAGGCATTGACGAGCAAATACAAGGCATTGATGAGCAAATACAAGGCATTCACTAGCAAATACAAGGCATTGACGAGCAAATACAAGGCATCGACTAGCCAATACAAGGCATTGACTAGCAAATACTAGGCATCGAAGAGCAAATACAAGGCATCGACGAGCAAATACAAGGCATCGACGAGCAAATACAAGTCATTGACGAGCAAATACAAGGTATCGACGAGCAAATACAAGGCATTGACCAGCAAATACAATGCATTGACGAGCAAATACAAGGCATTGACTAGCAAATACAAGGCATCAACGAGCAAATACAATGCATTGACGAGCAAATACGATGCATTGACGAGCAAATACAACGTATTTATGAGCAAATACAAGGCATTGACGAGCAAATACAAGGCATTGACGAGCAAATACAAGGCATCGACGAGCAAATACAAGGCACTGAAGAGCAAATACAAGGCATTGAAGCGCAAATACAAGGCATCAACGAGCAAATAGAAGGCATCGACGAGCAAATACAAGGCATTGACGAGCAAATACAAGGCATTGACGAGCAAATACAAGGCATTGACGAGCAAATACAAGGCATTGACGAGCAAATACAAGGCATTGACGAGCAAATACAAGGCATCAACGAGCAAATACAAGGCATTGAAGAGCAAATACAAGGCATTGACAAGCAAATACAAGGCATCGACGAGCAAATACAAGGCATCAACGAGCAAATACAAGGCATTGACTAGCAAATACAAGGCATTGAAGAGCAAATACAAGGCATTGACGAGCAAATACAAGGCATCGACGAGCAAATACAATGCATTGACGAGCAAATACAAGGCACTGACGAGCAAATACAAGGCATTGATGAGCAAATACAATGCATTGACGAGCAAATACAAGGCATAGACGAGCAAATACAAGGCATTGACTAGCAAATACAAGGCATCAACGAGCAAATAGAAGGCATCGACGAGCAAATACAAGGCATTGACGAGCAAATACAAGGCATTGACGAGCAAACACAAGGCATTGACGAGCACAAAGAAGGCATTGACGAGCAAATACAAGGCATCAACGAGCAAATACAAGACATTGAAGAGCAAATACAAGGCATTGACGAGCAAATACAAGGCATCGACGAGCAAATACAAGGCATCAACGAGCAAATACAAGGCATTGACTAGCAAATACAAGGCATTGAAGAGAAAATACAAGGCATTGACGAGCAAATACAAGGCATCAACGAGCAAATACAAGGCAGTGAATATCAAATACAAGGCATTGAGGAGCAAATACAAGCATTGACGAGCAAATACAAAGCATTGACGAGCAAATAAAAGGCATTGACGAGCAAATAGAAGGCATTGACGAGAAAATACAAGGCATCGACGAGCAAATACAAGGCATCAACAAGCAAATACAAGGCATTGACTAGCAAGTACAAGGCATTGACGAGCAAATACAAGGCATTGACGAGCAAATACAAGGCATCAACGAGCAAATACAAGGCATTGATGAGCAAATACAAGGCATTGATGAGCAAATACAAGGCATTGACTAGCAAATACAAGGCACTGAGGAGCAAATACAAGGCATAAACGAGCAAATACAAGGCATCGACGAGCAAATACAAGGCATTGACTAGCAAATACAAGGCATTGACTAGCAAATACAAGGCATCAACGAGCAAATACAAGGCATTCAATAGCAAATACAAGACATTGACTAGCAAATACAAGGCATTGACTATCAATTACAAGGCATCGACTAGCAAATACAAGGCATTGACGAGAAAATACAAGGCATTGACGAGCAAATACAAGGCATTGGCTAGCAAATACAAGTCATTGACGAGCAAATACAAGGTATCGACGAGCAAATACAAGGCATTGACTAGCAAATACTATGCATTGACGAGCAAATACAAGGCATTGACTAGCAAATACAAGGCATCAACGAGCAAATACAATGCATTGACGAGGAAATACGATGCATTGACGAGCAAATACAACGTATTTATGAGAAAATACAAGGCATTGACGAGCAAATACAAGGCATTGCCGAGCAAATACAAGGCATTGACGAGCAAATACAAGGCATCTACGAGCAAATACAAGGCATCGACGAGCAAATACAATGCATTGACGTGCAAATACAAGGCATCAACGAGCGAATACAAGGCATTGACTAGCAAATACAAGGCATTGAAGAGCAAATACAAGGCATTGACGAGCAAATACAAGGCATCGACGAACAAATACAAGGCATCAACGAGCAAATACAAGGCATTGACTATCAAATACAAGGCATTGACGAGCAAATACAAGGCATTGACTAGCGAATACAAGGCATTGACTAGCAAATGCAAATCATCAACGAGCAAATACAAGGCATTGACGAGCAAATACAAGGCATTGACTAGCAAATACAAGGCAATGACTACCAATTACAAGGCATTGACTAGCAATACAAGGCATTGACGGGCAAATACAAGGCATTGACGAGCAAATACAAGGCATTGACTAGGAAATACAAGGCATTGACGAGCAAATACAAGGCATTGACGAGCAAATACAAGGCATTGATGAGCAAATACAAGGCATTCACTAGCAAATACAAGGCATTGACGAGCAAATACAAGGCATCGACTAGCCAATACAAGGCATTGACTAGCAAATACTAGGCATCGAAGAGCAAATACAAGGCATCGACGAGCAAATACAAGGCATTGACGAGCAAATACAAGGTATCGACGAGCAAATACAAGGTATCGACGAGCAAATACAAGGCATTGACCAGCAAATACAATGCATTGACGAGCAAATACAAGGCATTGACTAGCAAATACAAGGCATCAACGAGCAAATACAATGCATTGACGAGCAAATACGATGCATTGACGAGCAAATACAACGTATTTATGAGCAAATACAAGGCATTGACGAGCAAATACAAGGCATTGACGAGCAAATACAAAGCATCGACGAGCAAATACAAGGCACTGAAGAGCAAATACAAGGCATTGAAGCGCAAATACAAGGCATCAACGAGCAAATAGAAGGCATCGACGAGCAAATACAAGGCATTGACGAGCAAATACAAGGCATTGACGAGCAAATACAAGGCATTGACGAGCAAATACAAGGCATTGACGAGCAAATACAAGGCATTGACGAGCAAATACAAGGCATCAACGAGCAAATACAAGGCATTGAAGAGCAAATACAAGGCATTGACAAGCAAATACAAGGCATCGACGAGCAAATACAAGGCATCAACGAGCAAATACAAGGCATTGACTAGCAAATACAAGGCATTGAAGAGCAAATACAAGGCATTGACGAGCAAATACAAGGCATCGACGAGCAAATACAATGCATTGACGAGCAAATACAAGGCACTGACGAGCAAATACAAGGCATTGATGAGCAAATACAATGCATTGACGAGCAAATACAAGGCATAGACGAGCAAATACAAGGCATTGACTAGCAAATACAAGGCATCAACGAGCAAATAGAAGGCATCGACGAGCAAATACAAGGCATTGACGAGCAAATACAAGGCATTGACGAGCAAATACAAGGCATTGACGAGCACAAAGAAGGCATTGACGAGCAAATACAAGGCATCAACGAGCAAATACAAGACATTGAAGAGCAAATACAAGGCATTGACGAGCAAATACAAGGCATCGACGAGCAAATACAAGGCATCAACGAGCAAATACAAGGCATTGACTAGCAAATACAAGGCATTGAAGAGAAAATACAAGGCATTGACGAGCAAATACAAGGCATCAACGAGCAAATACAAGGCAGTGAATATCAAATACAAGGCATTGAGGAGCAAATACAAGCATTGACGAGCAAATACAAAGCATTGACCAGCAAATAAAAGGCATTGACGAGCAAATAGAAGGCATTGACGAGAAAATACAAGGCATCGACGAGCAAATACAAGGCATCAACAAGCAAATACAAGGCATTGACTAGCAAGTACAAGGCATTGACGAGCAAATACAAGGCATTGACGAGCAAATACAAGGCATCAACGAGCAAATACAAGGCATTGATGAGCAAATACAAGGCATTGATGAGCAAATACAAGGCATTGACTAGCAAATACAAGGCACTGAGGAGCAAATACAAGGCATAAACGAGCAAATACAAGGCATCGACGAGCAAATACAAGGCATTGACTAGCAAATACAAGGCATTGACTAGCAAATACAAGGCATCAACGAGCAAATACAAGGCATTCAATAGCAAATACAAGGCATTGACTAGCAAATACAAGGCATTGACTATCAATTACAAGGCATCGACTAGCAAATACAAGGCATTGACGAGAAAATACAAGGCATTGACGAGCAAATACAAGGCATTGACTAGCAAATACAAGTCATTGACGAGCAAATACAAGGTATCGACGAGCAAATACAAGGCATTGACTAGCAAATACTATGCATTGACGAGCAAATACAAGGCATTGACTAGCAAATACAAGGCATCAACGAGCAAATACAATGCATTGACGAGGAAATACGATGCATTGACGAGCAAATACAACGTATTTATGAGAAAATACAAGGCATTGACGAGCAAATACAAGGCATTGCCGAGCAAATACAATGCATTGACGAGCAAATACAAGGCATCTACGAGCAAATACAAGGCATCGACGAGCAAATACAATGCATTGACGTGCAAATACAAGGCATCAACGAGCGAATACAAGGCATTGAAGAGCAAATACAAGGCATTGACGAGCAAATACAAGGCATCGACGAGCAAATACAAGGCATCAACGAGCAAATACAAGGCATTGACTAGCAAATACAAGGCATTGAAGAGCAAATACAAGGCATTGACGAGCAAATACAAGGCATCGACGAACAAATACAAGGCATCAACGAGCAAATACAAGGCATTGACTATCAAATACAAGGCATTGACGAGCAAATACAAGGCATTGACTAGCGAATACAAGGCATTGACTAGCAAATGCAAATCATCAACGAGCAAATACAAGGCATTGACGAGCAAATACAAGGCATTGACTAGCAAATACAAGGCAATGACTACCAATTACAAGGCATTGACTAGCAATACAAGGCATTGACGAGCAAATACAAGGCATTGACGAGCAAATACAAGGCATTGACTAGGAAATACAAGGCATTGACTAGCAAATACAAGGCATTGACGAGCAAATACAAGGCATTGATGAGCAAATACAAGGCATTCACTAGCAAATACAAGGCATTGACGAGCAAATACAAGGCATCGACTAGCCAATACAAGGCATTGACTAGCAAATACTAGGCATCGAAGAGCAAATACAAGGCATCGACGAGCAAATACAAGGCATCGACGATCAAATACAAGTCATTGACGAGCAAATACAAGGTATCGACGAGCAAATACAAGGCATTGACCAGCAAATACAATGCATTGACGAGCAAATACAAGGCATTGACTAGCAAATACAAGGCATCAACGAGCAAATACAATGCATTGACGAGCAAATACGATGCATTGACGAGCAAATACAACGTATTTATGAGCAAATACAAGGCATTGACGAGCAAATACAAGGCATTGACGAGCAAATACAAGGCATCGACGAGCAAATACAAGGCACTGAAGAGCAAATACAAGGCATTGAAGCGCAAATACAAGGCAACAACGAGCAAATAGAAGGCATCGACGAGCAAATACAAGGCATTGACGAGCAAATACAAGGCATTGACGAGCAAATACAAGGCATTGACGAGCAAATACAAGGCATTGACGAGCAAATACAAGGCATTGACGAGCAAATACAAGGCATCAACGAGCAAATACAAGGCATTGAAGAGCAAATACAAGGCATTGACAAGCAAATACAAGGCATCGACGAGCAAATACAAGGCATCAACGAGCAAATACAAGGCATTGACTAGCAAATACAAGGCATTGAAGAGCAAATACAAGGCATTGACGAGCAAATACAAGGCATCGACGAGCAAATACAATGCATTGACGAGCAAATACAAGGCACTGACGAGCAAATACAAGGCATTGATGAGCAAATACAATGCATTGACGAGCAAATACAAGGCATAGACGAGCAAATACAAGGCATTGACTAGCAAATACAAGGCATCAACGAGCAAATAGAAGGCATCGACGAGCAAATACAAGGCATTGACGAGCAAATACAAGGCATTGACGAGCAAATACAAGGCATTGACGAGCACAAAGAAGGCATTGACGAGCAAATACAAGGCATCAACGAGCAAATACAAGACATTGAAGAGCAAATACAAGGCATTGACGAGCAAATACAAGGCATCGACGAGCAAATACAAGGCATCAACGAGCAAATACAAGGCATTGACTAGCAAATACAAGGCATTGAAGAGAAAATACAAGGCATTGACGAGCAAATACAAGGCATCAACGAGCAAATACAAGGCAGTGAATATCAAATACAAGGCATTGAGGAGCAAATACAAGCATTGACGAGCAAATACAAAGCATTGACGAGCAAATAAAAGGCATTGACGAGCAAATAGAAGGCATTGACGAGAAAATACAAGGCATCGACGAGCAAATACAAGGCATCAACAAGCAAATACAAGGCATTGACTAGCAAGTACAAGGCATTGACGAGCAAATACAAGGCATTGACGAGCAAATACAAGGCATCAACGAGCAAATACAAGGCATTGATGAGCAAATACAAGGCATTGATGAGCAAATACAAGGCATTGACTAGCAAATACAAGGCACTGAGGAGCAAATACAAGGCATAAACGAGCAAATACAAGGCATCGACGAGCAAATACAAGGCATTGACTAGCAAATACAAGGCATTGACTAGCAAATACAAGGCATCAACGAGCAAATACAAGGCATTCAATAGCAAATACAAGGCATTGACTAGCAAATACAAGGCATTGACTATCAATTACAAGGCATCGACTAGCAAATACAAGGCATTGACGAGAAAATACAAGGCATTGACGAGCAAATACAAGGCATTGACTAGCAAATACAAGTCATTGACGAGCAAATACAAGGTATCGACGAGCAAATACAAGGCATTGACTAGCAAATACTATGCATTGACGAGCAAATACAAGGCATTGACTAGCAAATACAAGGCATCAACGAGCAAATACAATGCATTGACGAGGAAATACGATGCATTGACGAGCAAATACAACGTATTTATGAGAAAATACAAGGCATTGACGAGCAAATACAAGGCATTGCCGAGCAAATACAATGCATTGACGAGCAAATACAAGGCATCTACGAGCAAATACAAGGCATCGACGAGCAAATACAATGCATTGACGTGCAAATACAAGGCATCAACGAGCGAATACAAGGCATTGAAGAGCAAATACAAGGCATTTGACGAGCAAATACAAGGCATCGACGAGCAAATACAAGGCATCAACGAGCAAATACAAGGCATTGACTAGCAAATACAAGGCATTGAAGAGCAAATACAAGGCATTGACGAGCAAATACAAGGCATCGACGAACAAATACAAGGCATCAACGAGCAAATACAAGGCATTGACTATCAAATACAAGGCATTGACGAGCAAATACAAGGCATTGACTAGCGAATACAAGGCATTGACTAGCAAATGCAAATCATCAACGAGCAAATACAAGGCATTGACGAGCAAATACAAGGCATTGACTAGCAAATACAAGGCAATGACTACCAATTACAAGGCATTGACTAGCAATACAAGGCATTGACGAGCAAATACAAGGCATTGACGAGCAAATACAAGGCATTGACTAGGAAATACAAGGCATTGACTAGCAAATACAAGGCATTGACGAGCAAATACAAGGCATTGATGAGCAAATACAAGGCATTCACTAGCAAATACAAGGCATTGACGAGCAAATACAAGGCATCGACTAGCCAATACAAGGCATTGACTAGCAAATACTAGGCATCGAAGAGCAAATACAAGGCATCGACGAGCAAATACAAGGCATCGACGAGCAAATACAAGTCATTGACGAGCAAATACAAGGTATCGACGAGCAAATACAAGGCATTGACCAGCAAATACAATGCATTGACGAGCAAATACAAGGCATTGACTAGCAAATACAAGGCATCAACGAGCAAATACAATGCATTGACGAGCAAATACGATGCATTGACGAGCAAATACAACGTATTTATGAGCAAATACAAGGCATTGACGAGCAAATACAAGGCATTGACGAGCAAATACAAGGCATCGACGAGCAAATACAAGGCACTGAAGAGCAAATACAAGGCATTGAAGCGCAAATACAAGGCATCAACGAGCAAATAGAAGGCATCGACGAGCAAATACAAGGCATTGACGAGCAAATACAAGGCATTGACGAGCAAATACAAGGCATTGACGAGCAAATACAAGGCATTGACGAGCAAATACAAGGCATCAACGAGCAAATACAAGGCATTGAAGAGCAAATACAAGGCATTGACAAGCAAATACAAGGCATCGACGAGCAAATACAAGGCATCAACGAGCAAATACAAGGCATTGACTAGCAAATACAAGGCATTGAAGAGCAAATACAAGGCATTGACGAGCAAATACAAGGCATCGACGAGCAAATACAATGCATTGACGAGCAAATACAAGGCACTGACGAGCAAATACAAGGCATTGATGAGCAAATACAATGCATTGACGAGCAAATACAAGGCATAGACGAGCAAATACAAGACATTGACTAGCAAATACAAGGCATCAACGAGCAAATAGAAGGCATCGACGAGCAAATACAAGGCATTGACGAGCAAATACAAGGCATTGACGAGCAAATACAAGGCATTGACGAGCACAAAGAAGGCATTGACGAGCAAATACAAGGCATCAACGAGCAAATACAAGACATTGAAGAGCAAATACAAGGCATTGACGAGCAAATACAAGGTTTCGACGAGCAAATACAAGGCATCAACGAGCAAATACAAGGCATTGACTAGCAAATACAAGGCATTGAAGAGAAAATACAAGGCATTGACGAGCAAATACAAGGCATCAACGAGCAAATACAAGGCAGTGAATATCAAATACAAGGCATTGAGGAGCAAATACAAGCATTGACGAGCAAATACAAAGCATTGACGAGCAAATAAAAGGCATTGACGAGCAAATAGAAGGCATTGACGAGAAAATACAAGGCATCGACGAGCAAATACAAGGCATCAACAAGCAAATACAAGGCATTGACTAGCAAATACAAGGCATTGACGAGCAAATACAAGGCATTGACGAGCAAATACAAGGCATAATCGAGCAAATACAAGGCATTGATGAGCAAATACAAGGCATTGATGAGCAAATACAAGGCATTGACTAGCAAATACAAGGCACTGAGGAGCAAATACAAGGCATAAACGAGCAAATACAAGGCATCGACGAGCAAATACAAGGCATTGACTAGCAAATACAAGGCATTGACTAGCAAATACAAGGCATCAACGAGCAAATACAAGGCATTCAATAGCAAATACAAGGTATTGACTAGCAAATACAAGGCATTGACTATCAATTACAAGGCATCGACTAGCAAATACAAGGCATTGACGAGAAAATACAAGGCATTGACGAGCAAATACAAGGCATTGACTAGCAAATACAAGTCATTGACGAGCAAATACAAGGTATCGACGAGCAAATACAAGGCATTGACTAGCAAATACTATGCATTGACGAGCAAATACAAGGCATTGACTAGCAAATACAAGGCATCAACGAGCAAATACAATGCATTGACGAGGAAATACGATGCATTGACGAGCAAATACAACGTATTTATGAGAAAATACAAGGCATTGACGAGCAAATACAAGGCATTGCCGAGCAAATACAAGGCATTGACGAGCAAATACAAGGCATCTACGAGCAAATACAAGGCATCGACGAGCAAATACAATGCATTGACGTGCAAATACAAGGCATCAACGAGCGAATACAAGGCATTGAAGAGCAAATACAAGGCATTGACGAGCAAATACAAGGCATCGACGAGCAAATACAAGGCATCAACGAGCAAATACAAGGCATTGACTAGCAAATACAAGGCATTGAAGAGCAAATACAAGGCATTGACGAGCAAATACAAGGCATCGACGAACAAATACAAGGCATCAACGAGCAAATACAAGGCATTGACTATCAAATACAAGGCATTGACGAGCAAATACAAGGCATTGACTAGCGAATACAAGGCATTGACTAGCAAATGCAAATCATCAACGAGCAAATACAAGGCATTGACGAGCAAATACAAGGCATTGACTAGCAAATACAAGGCAATGACTACCAATTACAAGGCATTGACTAGAAATACAAGGCATTGACGAGCAAATACAAGGTATTGACGAGCAAATACAAGGCATTGACTAGCAAATACAAGGCATTGACTAGCAAATACAAGGCATTGACGAGCAAATACAAGGCATCGACGAGCAAATACAAGGCATTCACTAGCAAATACAAGGCATTGACGAGCAAATACAAGGCATCGACTAGCCAATACAAGGCATTGACTAGCAAATACTAGGCATCGAAGAGCAAATACAAGGCATCGACGAGCAAATACAAGGCATCGACGAGCAAATACAAGTCATTGACGAGCAAATACAAGGTATCGACGAGCAAATACAAGGCATTGACCAGCAAATACAATGCATTGACGAGCAAATACAAGGCATTGACTAGCAAATACAAGGCATCAACGAGCAAATACAATGCATTGACGAGCAAATACGATGCATTGACGAGCAAATACAACGTATTTATGAGCAAATACAAGGCATTGACGAGCAAATACAAGGCATCAACGAGCAAATACAAGGCATTGACTAGCAAATACAAGGCATTGAAGAGAAAATACAAGGCATTGACGAGCAAATACAAGGCATCGACGAGCAAATACAATGCATTGACGAGCAAATACAAGGCACTGACGAGCAAATACAAGGCATTGATGAGCAAATACAATGCATTGACGAGCAAATACAAGGCATAGACGAGCAAATACAAAGCATTGACTAGCAAATACAAGGCATCAACGAGCAAATAGAAGGCATCGACGAGCAAATACAAGGCATTGACGAGCAAATACAAGGCATTGACGAGCAAATACAAGGCATTGACGAGCACAAAGAAGGCATTGACGAGCAAATACAAGGCATCAACGAGCAAATACAAGGCATTGAAGAGCAAATACAAGGCATTGACGAGCAAATACAAGGCATCGACGAGCAAATACAAGGCATCAACGAGCAACTACAAGGCATTGACTAGCAAATACAAGGCATTGAAGAGCAAATGCAAGGCATTGATGAGCAAATACAAGGCATCGACGAGCAAATACAATGCATTGACGAGCAAATACAAGGCACTGACGAGCAAATACAAGGCATTGATGAGCAAATACAATGCATTGAAGAGCAAATACAAGGCATTGACGAGCAAATACAAGGCATCGACGAGCAAATACAAGGCATCAACGAGCAAATACAAGGCATTGACTAGCAAATACAAGGCATTGATGAGCAAATACAATGCATTGAAGAGCAAATACAAGGCATTGACGAGCAAATACAAGGCATCGACGAGCAAATACAAGGCATCAACGAGCAAATACAAGGCATTGACTAGCAAAAACAAGGCATTGAAGAGCAAATACAAGGCATTGACGAGCAAATACAAGGCATCGACGAGCAAATACAAGGCATCAACGAGCAAAATACAAGGCATTGACTATCAAATACAAGGCATTGACGAGCAAATACAAGGCATTAGCGAGCAAATACAAGGCATTGACGAGCAAATACAAGGCATTGACGAAGCAAATACAAGGCATTGACTAGCAAATACAAGGCATTGACGAGCAAATACAAGGCATTGACTAGCAAATACAAGGCATCGACGAGCAAATACAAGTCATTGACGAGCAAATACAACGTATCGACGAGAAAACACAAGGCATTGACTAGCAAATACAATGCATTGACGAGCAAATGCAAGGCATTGACTAGCAAATACAAGGCATCAACGAGCAAATACAATGCATTGACGAGCAAATACGATGCATTGACGAGCAAATCCAACGTATTTATGAGCAAATACAAGGCATTGACGAGCAAATACAAGGCATCAACGAGCAAATACAATGCATTGACGAGCAAATACGATGCATTGACGAGCAAATACAACGTATTTATGAGCAAATACAAGGCATTGACGAGCAAATACAAGGCATCAACGAGCAAATACAAGGCATTGACTAGCAAATACAAGGCATTGAAGAGAAAATACAAGGCATTGACGAGCAAATACAAGGCATCGACGAGCAAATACAATGCATTGACGAGCAAATACAAGGCACTGACGAGCAAATACAAGGCATTGATGAGCAAATACAATGCATTGACGAGCAAATACAAGGCATAGACGAGCAAATACAAAGCATTGACTAGCAAATACAAGGCATCAACGAGCAAATAGAAGGCATCGACGAGCAAATACAAGGCATTGACGAGCAAATACAAGGCATTGACGAGCAAATACAAGGCATTGACGAGCACAAAGAAGGCATTGACGAGCAAATACAAGGCATCAACGAGCAAATACAAGGCATTGAAGAGCAAATACAAGGCATTGACGAGCAAATACAAGGCATCGACGAGCAAATACAAGGCATCAACGAGCAACTACAAGGCATTGACTAGCAAATACAAGGCATTGAAGAGCAAATGCAAGGCATTGATGAGCAAATACAAGGCATCGACGAGCAAATACAATGCATTGACGAGCAAATACAAGGCACTGACGAGCAAATACAAGGCATTGATGAGCAAATACAATGCATTGAAGAGCAAATACAAGGCATTGACGAGCAAATACAAGGCATCGACGAGCAAATACAAGGCATCAACGAGCAAATACAAGGCATTGACTAGCAAATACAAGGCATTGATGAGCAAATACAATGCATTGAAGAGCAAATACAAGGCATTGACGAGCAAATACAAGGCATCGACGAGCAAATACAAGGCATCAACGAGCAAATACAAGGCATTGACTAGCAAATACAAGGCATTGAAGAGCAAATACAAGGCATTGACGAGCAAATACAAGGCATCGACGAGCAAATACAAGGCATCAACGAGCAAATACAAGGCATTGACTATCAAATACAAGGCATTGACGAGCAAATACAAGGCATTAGCGAGCAAATACAAGGCATTGACGAGCAAATACAAGGCATTGACGAGCAAATACAAGGCATTGACTAGCAAATACAAGGCATTGACGAGCAAATACAAGGCATTGACTAGCAAATACAAGGCATCGACGAGCAAATACAAGTCATTGACGAGCAAATACAACGTATCGACGAGAAAACACAAGGCATTGACTAGCAAATACAATGCATTGACGAGCAAATGCAAGGCATTGACTAGCAAATACAAGGCATCAACGAGCAAATACAATGCATTGACGAGCAAATACGATGCATTGACGAGCAAATCCAACGTATTTATGAGCAAATACAAGGCATTGACGAGCAAATACAAGGCATTGACGAGCAAATACAAGGTATTTACTAGCAAATACAAGACATTGACGAGCAAATACAAGGCATTGACGAGCAGAATACAAGGCATTGACGAGCAAATAAATGCATGGGCGAGCAAATACAATGCATTGACAAGCAAATACAAGGAATCAACGAGCAAATACCAGGCATTGACGAGCAAATAAAAGGCATTGACTAGCAAATACAAGACATTGACTAGCAAATACAAGGCATTGACTAGCCAATACAAGGCATTGACTAGCAAATACAAGGCATCGACGAGCAAATACAAGTCATTGACGAGCAAATACAAGGCATCAACGAGCAAATACAAGGCATTGACTAGCAAATACAAGGCATTGAAGTGCACATACAAGGCATTGACTAGCAAATACAAGGCATCAACGAGCAAATACAAGGTATTGATGAGCAAATACAAGGCATTGACGAGCAAATACAAGGGATCAACAAGCAAATACAAGGCATTGACAAGCAAATACAAGGCATCAACGAGCAAATACAAGGCATTGGCGAGCAAATACAAGGCATCGACGAGCAAATACAAGGCATCGACGAGCAAATACAAGGCATCGACAAGCAAATACAAGGCATTGACGAGCAAATACAAGCCATTGACGAACACATACAAGGCATTGACGAGCAAATACAAGGCATTGACGAGCAAATACAAGGCATTGACTAGCAAATACAAGGCATTGAAGAGCAAATACAAGGCATTGACTAGCAAATACAAGGCATCAACGAGCAAATACAAGGTATTGATGAGCAAATACAAGGCATTGACGAGCAAATACAAGGGATTGACTAGCAAATACAAGGCATCGACGAGCAAATACAAGGCATTGACGAGCAAATACAAGGCATCAACAAGCAAATACAAGGCATTGACAAGCAAATACAAGGCATCAACAAGCAAATACAAGGCATTGACGAGCAAATACAAGGCATCGACGAGCAAATACAAGGCATCAACGAGCAAATACAAGGCATTGACTAGCAAATACAAGGCATTGAAGAGCAAATACAAGGCATTGACTAGCAAATACAAGGCATCAACGAGCAAATACAAGGTATTGATGAGCAAATACAAGGCATTGACGAGCAAATACAAGGGATTGACTAGCAAATACAAGGCATCGACGAGCAAATACAAGGCATTGACGAGCAAATACAAGGCATTGACAAGCAAATACAAGGCATCAACAAGCAAATACAAGGCATTGACGAGCAAATACAAGGCATTGACAAGCAAATACAAGGCATTGACTAGCAAATACAAGGCAATGACTAGCAAATACAAGGCATCGACGAGCAAATACAAGTCATCAACGAGAAAAATACAAGGCATCAACGAGCAAATACAAGGCATTGAATAGCAAATACAAAGCATTGACGAGCAAATACAAGGCATCAACGAGCAAATACAAGGCATCAACGAGCAAATACAAGGCATTGAATAGCAAATACAACGCATCAACGAGAAAATACAAGGCATCAACGAGCAAATACAAGGCATTGACGAGCAAATACAAGGCATTGACAAGCAAATACAAGGCATTGACGAGCAAATACAAGGCATTGACGAGCAAATACAAGGCATCAACGAGCAAATACAAGGCATCAACGAGCAAATACAAGGCATTGAATAGCAAATACAAGGCATTGACGAGCAAATACAAGGCATTGACGAGCAAATACAAGGCATTAACGAGCAAATACAAGGCATCAACGAGCAAATACAAGGCATTCACGAGCAAATACAAGGCATCAACGAGCAAATACAAGGCATTGACGAGCAAATACAAGGCATTGACGAGCAAATACAAGGCATCAACGAGCAAATATAAGGCATCAACCAGCAAATACAAGGCATGGACGAGCAAATACAAGGCATTGTTGAGCAAATACAAGGCATCGACGAGCAAATACAAGGCACTGACGAGCAAATACAAGGCATTGACAAGCAAATACAAGGCATCAACGAGCAAATACAAGGCATCGACGAGCAAATACAAGGCATTGACGAGCAAATACAAGGCATTGACGAGCAAATACAAGGCATTGACGAGCAAATACAAGGCATTGACTAGCAAATACAAGGCATTGAATAGCAAATACAAGTCATTGACGAGCAAATACAAGGTATCGACGAGCAAATACAAAGCATTGACTAGCAAATACTATGCATTGACGAGCAAATACAAGGCATTGACTAGCAAATGCAAGGCATCAACGAGCAAATACAATGCATTGACGAGGAAATACGATGCATTGACGAGCAAATACATCGTATTTATGAGAAAATACAAGGCATTGACGAGCAAATACAAGGCATTGCCGAGCAAATACAAGGCATTGACGAGCAAATACAAGGCATCTACGAGCAAATACAAGGCATCGACGAGCAAATACAATGCATTGACGTGCAAATACAAGGCATCAACGAGCGAATACAAGGCATTGAAGAGCAAATACAAGGCATTGACGAGCAAATACAAGGCATCGACGAGCAAATACAAGGCATCAACTAGCAAATACAAGGCATTGACTAGCAAATACAAGGCATTGAAGAGCAAATACAAGGCATTGACGAGCAAATACAAGGCATCGACGAACAAATACAAGGCATCAACGAGCAAATACAAGGCATTGACTATCAAATACAAGGCATTGACGAGCAAATACAAGGCATTGACTAGCGAATACAAGGCATTGACTAGCAAATTGAAATCATCAACGAGCAAATACAAGGCATTGACGAGCAAATACAAGGCATTGACTAGCAAATACAAGGCAATGACTACCAATTACAAGGCATTGACTAGCAATACAAGCATTGACGAGCAAATACAAGGCATTGACGAGCAAATACAAGGCATTGACTAGCAAATACAAGGCATTGACTAGCAAATACAAGGCATTGACGAGCAAATACAAGGCATTGACTAACAAATACAAGGCATTGACGAGCAAATACAAGGCATTGACTAGCGAATACAAGGCATTGACTAGCAAATTGAAATCATCAACCGAGCAAATACAAGGCATTGACGAGCAAATACAAGGCATTGACTAGCAAATACAAGGCAATGACTACCAATTACAAGGCATTGACTAGCAATACAAGGCATTGACGAGCAAATACAAGGCATTGACGAGCAAATACAAGGCATTGACTAGCAAATACAAGGCATTGACTAGCAAATACAAGGCATTGACGAGCAAATACAAGGCATTGATGAGCAAATACAAGGCATTCACTAGCAAATACAACGCATTGACGAGCAAATACAAGGCATCGACTAGCCAATACAAGGCATTGACTAGCAAATACTAGGCATCGAAGAGCAAATACAAGGCATCGACGAGCAAATACAAGGCATCGACGAGCAAATACAAGTCATTGACGAGCAAATACAAGGTATCGACGAGCAAATACAAGGCATTGACCAGCAAATACAATGCATTGACGAGCAAATACAAGGCATTGACTAGCAAATGCAAGGCATCAACGAGCAAATACAATGCATTGACGAGGAAATACGATGCATTGACGAGCAAATACAACGTATTTATGAGAAAATACAAGGCATTGACGAGCAAATACAAGGCATTGCCGAGCAAATACAAGGCATTGACGAGCAAATACAAGGCATCTACGAGCAAATACAAGGCATCGACGAGCAAATACAATGCATTGACGTGCAAATACAAGGCATCAACGAGCGAATACAAGGCATTGAAGAGCAAATACAAGGCATTGACGAGCAAATACAAGGCATTGACGAGCAAATACAAGGCATCAACGAGCAAATACAAGGCATTGACTAGCAAATACAAGGCATTGAAGAGCAAATACAAGCATTGACGAGCAAATACAAGGCATCGACGAACAAATACAAAGCATCAACGAGCAAATACAAGGCATTGACTATCAAATACAAGGCATTGACGAGCAAATACAAGGCATTGACTAGCGAATACAAGGCATTGACTAGCAAATTGAAATCATCAACGAGCAAATACAAGGCATTGACGAGCAAATACAAGGCATTGACTAGCAAATACAAGGCAATGACTACCAATTACAAGGCATTGACTAGCAATACAAGGCATTGACGAGCAAATACAAGGCATTGACGAGCAAATACAAGGCATTGACTAGCAAATACAAAGCATTGACTAGCAAATACAAGGCATTGACGAGCAAATACAAGGCATTGACTATCAAATACAAGGCATTGACGAGCAAATACAAGGCATTGACTAGCGAATACAAGGCATTGACTAGCAAATTGAAATCATCAACGAGCAAATACAAGGCATTGACGAGCAAATACAAGGCATTGACTAGCAAATACAAGGCAATGACTACCAATTACAAGGCATTGACTAGCAATACAAGGCATTGACGAGCAAATACAAGGCATTGACGAGCAAATACAAGGCATTGACTAGCAAATACAAGGCATTGACTAGCAAATACAAGGCATTGACGAGCAAATACAAGGCATTGATGAGCAAATACAAGGCATTCACTAGCAAATACAAGGCATTGACGAGCAAATACAAGGCATCGACTAGCCAATACAAGGCATTGACTAGCAAATACTAGGCATCGAAGAGCAAATACAAGGCATCGACGAGCAAATACAAGGCATCGACGAGCAAATACAAGTCATTGACGAGCAAATACAAGGTATCGACGAGCAAATACAAGGCATTGACCAGCAAATACAATGCATTGACGAGCAAATACAAGGCATTGACTAGCAAATACAAGGCATCAACGAGCAAATACAATGCATTGACGAGCAAATACGATGCATTGACGAGCAAATACAACGTATTTATGAGCAAATACAAGGCATTGACGAGCAAATACAAGGCATTGACGAGCAAATACAAGGCATCGAAGAGCAAATACAAGGCACTGAAGAGCAAATACAAGGCATTGAAGCGCAAATACAAGGCATCAACGAGCAAATAGAAGGCATCGACGAGCAAATACAAGGCATTGACGAGCAAATACAAGGCATTGACGAGCAAATACAAGGCATTGACGAGCAAATACAAGGCATTGACGAGCAAATACAAGGCATCAACGAGCAAATACAAGGCATTGAAGAGCAAATACAAGGCATTGACAAGCAAATACAAGGCATCGACGAGCAAATACAAGGCATCAACGAGCAAATACAAGGCATTGACTAGCAAATACAAGGCATTGAAGAGCAAATACAAGGCATTGACGAGCAAATACAAGGCATCGACGAGCAAATACAAGGCATCAACGAGCAAATACAAGGCATTGACTAGCAAATACAAGGCATTGAAGAGCAAATACAAGGCATTGACGAGCAAATACAAGGCATCGACGAGCAAATACAATGCATTGACGAGCAAATACAAGGCACTGACGAGCAAATACAAGGCATTGATGAGCAAATACAATGCATTGACTAGCAAATACAAGGCATAGACGAGCAAATACAAGGCATTGACTAGCAAATACAAGGCATCAACGAGCAAATAGAAGGCATCGACGAGCAAATACAAGGCATTGACGAGCAAATACAAGGCATTGACGAGCAAATACAAGGCATTGACGAGCACAAAGAAGGCATTGACGAGCAAATACAAGGCATCAACGAGCAAATACAAGGCATTGAAGAGCAAATACAAGGCATTGACGAGCAAATAGAAGGCATCGACGAGCAAATACAAGGCATCAACGAGCAAATACAAGGCATTGACTAGCAAATAGGCATTGAAGAGCAAATGCAAGGCATTGATGAGCAAATACAAGGCATCGACGAGCAAATACAATGCATTGACGAGCAAATACAAGGCACTGACGAGCAGATACAAGGCATTGATGAGCAAATACAATGCATTGAAGAGCAAATAGAAGGCATTGACGAGCAAATACAAGGCATCGACGAGCAAATACAAGGCATCAACGAGCAAATACAAGGCATTGACTAGCAAATACAAGGCATTGAAGAGCAAATACAAGGCATTGACGAGCAAATACAAGGCATCGACGAGCAAATACAAGGCATCAACGAGCAAATACAAGGCATTGACTATCAAATACAAGGCATTGACGAGCAAATACAAGGCATTAGCGAGCAAATACAAGGCATTGACGAGCAAATACAAGGCATTGACGAGCAAATACAAGGCATTGACTAGCAAATACAAGGCATTGACGAGCAAATACAAGGCATTGACTAGCAAATACAAGGCATCGACGAGCAAATACAAGTCATTGACGAGCAAATACAACGTATCGACGAGAAAACACAAGCATTGACTAGCAAATACAATGCATTGACGAGCAAATACAAGGCATTGACTAGCAAATACAAGGCATCAACGAGCAAATACAATGCATTGACGAGCAAATACGATGCATTGACGAGCAAATCCACGTACTTATGAGGCAAATACAAGGCATTGACGAGCAAATACAAGGCATTGACGAGCAAATACAAGGTATTTACTAGCAAATACAAGACATTGACGAGCAAATACAAGACATCGAAGAGCAAATACAAGGCATCTGAAGAGCAAATACAAGGCATTGAAGCGCAAATACAAGGCATCAACGAGCAAATAGAAGGCATCGACGAGCAAAATACAAGGCATTGACGAGCAAATACAAGGCATTGACGAGCAAATACAAGGCATTGACGAGCAAATACAAGGCATCGACGAGCAAATACAAGGCATCAACGAGCAAATACAAGGCATTGAAGAGCAAATACAAGGCATTGACAAGCAAATACAAGGCATCGACGAGCAAATACAAGGCATCAACGAGCAAATACAAGGCATTGACTAGCAAATACAAGGCATTGAAGAGCAAATACAAGGCATTGACGAGCAAATACAAGGCATCGACGAGCAAATACAAGGCATAGACGAGCAAATACAAGGCATTGACTAGCAAATACAAGGCATTGAAGAAGCAAATACAAGGCATTGACGAGCAAATACAAGGCATCGCCGAGCAAATACAATGCATTGACGAGCAAATACAAGGCACTGACGAGCAAATACAAGGCATTGATGAGCAAATACAATGCATTGACGAGCAAATACAAGGCACTGACGAGCAAATACAAGGCATCGACGAGCAAATACAAGGCATTGACGAGCAAATACAAGGCATTGACGAGCAAATACAAGGCATTGACGAGCACAAAGAAGGCATTGAAAGCAAATACAAGGCATCAACGAGCAAATACAAGGCATTGAAGAGCAAATACAAGGCATTGACGAGCAAATACAAGGCATCGACGAGCAAATACAAGGCATCAACGAGCAAATACAAGGCATTGACTAGCAAATACAAGGCATTGAAGAGCAAATGCAAGGCATTGATGAGCAAATACAAGGCATCGACGAGCAAATACAATGCATTGACGAGCAAATACAAGGCACTGACGAGCAGATACAAGGCATTGATGAGCAAATACAATGCATTGAAGAGCAAATAGAAGGCATTGACGAGCAAATACAAGGCATCGACGAGCAAATACAAGGCATCAACGAGCAAATACAAGGCATTGACTAGCAAATACAAGGCATTGAAGAGCAAATACAAGGCATTGACGAGCAAATACAAGGCATCGACGAGCAAATACAAGGCATCAACGAGCAAATACAAGGCATTGACTATCAAATACAAGGCATTGACGAGCAAATACAAGGCAATTAGCGAGCAAATACAAGGCATTGACGAGCAAATACAAGGCATTGACGAGCAAATACAAGGCATTGACTAGCAAATACAAGGCATTGACGAGCAAATACAAGGCATTGACTAGCAAATACAAGGCATCGACGAGCAAATACAAGTCATTGACGAGCAAATACAACGTATCGAACGAGAAAACACAAGGCATTGACTAGCAATTACAATGCATTGACGAGCAAATACAAGGCATTGACTAGCAAATACAAGGCATCAACGAGCAAATACAATGCATTGACGAGCAAATACGATGCATTGACGAGCAAATCCACGTACTTATGAGCAAATACAAGGCATTGACGAGCAAATACAAGGCATTGTCGAGCAAATACAAGGTATTTACTAGCAAATACAAAGACATTGACGAGCAAATACAAGGCATTGACGAGCAGATACAATGCACTGACGAGCAAATGCAAGGCATTGACGAGCAAATACAAGGCATTGACGAGCAAATACAAGGCATCAACGAGCAAATACAAGGCATTGACTAGCAAATAAAAGGCATTGACGAGCAAATAAATGCATTGGCGAGCAAATACAATGCATTGACAAGCAAATACAAGGAATCAACGAGCAAATACCAGGCATTGACGAGCAAATAAAAGGCATTGACTAGCAAATACAAGACATTGACTAGCAAATACAAGGCATTGACTAGCAAATACAAGGCATTGACTAGCAAATACAAGGCATCGACGAGCAAATACAAGTCATTGACGAGCAAATACAAGGCATCAACGAGCAAATACAAGGCATTGACTAGCAAATACAAGGCATTGAAGTGCACATACAAGGCATTGACTAGCAAATACAAGGCATCAACGAGCAAATACAAGGTATTGATGAGCAAATACAAGGCATTGACGAGCAAATACAAGGGATCAACATGCAAATACAAGGCATTGACAAGCAAATACAAGGCATCAACGAGCAAATACAAGGCATCGACGAGCAAATACAAAGCATCGACGAGCAAATACAAGGCATCGACAAGCAAATACAAGGCATTGACGAGCAAATACAAGCCATTGACGAACACATACAAGGCATTGACGAGCAAATACAAGGCATTGACGAGCAAATACAAGGCATCGACGAGCAAATACAAGGCATCAACGAGCAAATACAAGGCATTGACTAGCAAATACAAGGCATTGAAGAGCAAATACAAGGCATTGACTAGCAAATACAAGGCATCAACGAGCAAATACAAGGTATTGATGAGCAAATACCAGGCATTGACGAGCAAATACAAGGGATTGACTAGCAAATACAAGGCATCGACGAGCAAATACAAGGCATTGACGAGCAAATACAAGGCATCAACAAGCAAATACAAGCCATTGACAAGCAAATACAAGGCATCAACAAGCAAATACAAGGCATTGGACGAGCAAATACAAGGCATCGACGAGCAAATACAAGGCATCAACGAGCAAATACAAGGCATTGACTAGCAAATACAAGGCATTGAAGAGCAAATACAAGGCATTGACTAGCAAATACAAGGCATCAACGAGCAAATACAAGGTATTGATGAGCAAATACAAGGCATTGACGAGCAAATACAAGGGATTGACAAGCAAA